>SNQJ01S0048672.1:193439-210941 GCA_010110895.2 Picea sitchensis
TAGCAGCTCATACTTGTTATCCATTGTCTATCATATTGGCCATCTGTTGAGCATTCCAGATCAGCATCTCCATTGTAGCAGGTTCTTCTATTTTATGAATAAAGAAGAATTGAGATGTTTTGGCTTGTCTATCTTATTGCATATGGTTGAGGTATGTTCCATGGTTATCTATTTTTGTTATTTGTTGCATACACACATATAAACACATCTAAAAAGTAGATCAACAAAGTGTTTGACATAATACCACAACCAGGAAAAAGTTTTAAAAAGACACCAAAACAGTGATGATCCTTGCATAATGGCTTGGGATCATTACACGTTCCTCCAAGTCGGCATCACCTCATCGGGTTTCAAATCCACTAAATTATTTTTAGAGAACAAATTCTTAAAGAAATTTTCCAAAGGATCTGGCTTGGTGTTCTCTCCCCATATCTCCTCGGAACTAGTCGTTAAATTCAAATCACCCACTAGGATCAAGTCTTCAACCGCTAAGAGGCCAATACTGTCAAGTTTCTCCCATAAGAGTCTACAATCAGATCACGGGCCATAGGTATTCAGCAAAGCCACCTTTCTTTGCAGCTCTAAACAAGTACATGTCAAAATGATCCCACCATGACTTAGAACTAGTGTTAATTCAAACATAGTGGGGTCCCAAGAGACAAGGAGCCCACGCGATGTAACACCATGTTTCCCCCAATCTGTAATTATAACTATATAGGCCAGGAACTATGGAAAACTCAAAGGTGTGAATGTTTGATTTGAAGGACCTTTGTATAAAAGGTTGATGAATGTAAATTTGTTATGAATATGTGTTGCATGGCTGCTGGGAAGGGGATGTGCTAAAAGAGACCACGATTTCTAATAAAAGGGTGGTGGAAGGGACCCGGAGCAATTGCGTTAACTTCCACTGAACCAATACCATACTGTTTTTTACGTGCTCAAGACCAAAACAACTCTTTGACCCACAAATGAATTTTCGTCAGGATGGTAGGTGGGGAGACTCCTCAAGAGTTAATGAGGGGATGGGGTGGACCACCCATTCCTAAAGCTCTCAGACCTGACCACAGATGAAGGATATTTGGGTCGTAGGCAATCTTGTAGAGGAATGCAAGAAAGGAAGCATGGGGGGGTGGGTAGAGAGAGGCGAAAAAGAGATCATAGAGAAGAACCTAAGATCAGGGGAATCAGAAGGAGTTCTGAACACACGAGAAGGAGATTAACCTTCATCATCGTCTATTTTTCTGCATAGGGAGAAGGAGAGTAACCTTCGTCCCTAACTTTCGTTGAATTGGAAGTAAAAGATTGAATCTCAGAGCATCGTCGTATAAGCTCGGGGGTGGCCAATGATAAATCCATTGGGAGTTACTGAGCCTATGGTTGGGTGGAAACGAGCACTCTTCTTAGCAGTCGCATCATGCCTTGTGGTTCTGATAAGTGTTTTATGCCTCGTATTTTGAATTGAATATCATGGATACATGCTCATGTTTATACACCCATAAATGGTTTTTGTATGTTATGATTTCCTGGTATTTTAGATTGGAAATAATAAATGCATGTGTATACTTATATTCCACAGTTAGTTTCTGTATAAACTGATGAAGTCCAGAGCATGAGTTCATTCCATTGAAAATCTTACCATCTGCCTGATTCTTGTGATGTTCTAGTTTAATTCCCCGAAAGCACCTTCCCCAGGGAATTGCATCATGTCTCAGAGTCAGAGTAAGCTCCTTGGTATGGCTACCGCTTCGGTAAACCCACAAGGTTACCCCATTCTGGTGTCATATCTCATAACTCGGTGAGTTAGGAAGGCACGTCATTTAGGAAAGTAGCCAGGGACTTTGAAAAGTACCCAAGCCCTAATCTAGAAACTTGACTAATATTAGGGATAATTTCCCAAGAACCATCTGAAGGTTCATGTGTCCCAGGTCTGGAAATCCCGTGCAAGAAGGATTATCTCTCGAAGGTTTCAGAGTCGTGAGATTTTGAAGCTCCGAGAGATCGAATTTCGTTACCCAAGTTCATAAAAGATAATGATTCCATTTATCGAAAGGGAGTATCCTTTCGTTTGGTTAATGAACAGACAAAATCCTTTCAGAAGTATCCCAGGTATGTCAGTGATCCGGATTATTTTCGGCACGAAATGAGAGCGGAGATATAATAAAGAAATGCACAGAGATATCGCATATATCCAGTAATATAAAAGAAATATATCAGAGATGAAACCATAAACACAGAGATACAATAATACACGATTTCTATTAATGAAAGAAATGTACAGAGACTGTAAAAATACAGAGTGAAAGACTCNTAGGAGATGAAGCGCCAAAAGTCATGTGGGCCCCGTTTGGGTAAGTTGGTGCATCAACTTCCCGGGGTCGTAACTTTTGCATACGATCTCCGTTTTAGGCGTATGATAGCTCGTTGGAAAGATCTATTCGAGGCATACAATGCCCGAGACAAAATGGCATCGTTAGATGCCATTTTGCGACAGCAAAATACCCAAAAAAACATCATTTAGGGCCTCAAAATGGCCCCGGAAGTTCAGGACCCGAAAAAACTGCTAAAAATAGTAAATTGCCAAAATGGACAGAAAACTGTTTTGAGCCATTTGGAATAGGTGGGTGGCCCCCGATATCCACCTGGATCAGTCAGGACTAATGGATCTAGAGGAGGAGCATAGGCATTAACGCCTCGACCCCCCTTCAGTCTTCGCAAGTAGCGATGGAATCAGGACCGTAGATCCCAAGATCCATTGGAAGCTACCATGACCATTGATCTGGGCGCATGGATATCGGGAGTTCGGGGTTCGAGCTTTAGAAAGATAGGCGTTGGTTTTGTTGCAACTTCGCGAAATGCGAAGTCTTGACGAATTCGGAAGATTAAGCCCCCGGTCATGACGAATGGTCATGTGGACAGAAGATTTAGGGAGGAGCTACCAAAGATTGGTATTTCAGGGAACGGAGAGTCATAGCTGGCTCACGTTCGTTATCCCGATACGTGAAATCGTGACACGATCACAACCGTCGATTGAGGGGATAACACGGGACCGTAGATCTGGCCTTGGACAAAAGCTAGAGGTTGAGGATTCGGGGAGACAGGAGTCAGAATTGACTCGCTTGCAGAAGGCCCAAAGTCCTAAAATGTGAAGTGCCTTCTTATAGGTGTGCAATCATAAAATGTGGTCACATAGGTGAAGCTCGCGGCTTGTGCAAGTTCGCTTGATGGGGTTTCAATAGGGCCTATGGATCAGATATCAGGATTTCAGTAGGAAATTGAAGAGCTAATCCAGCTCTTGAACGAGAAATTTTATTTAGTTCTTGCTCTAAGCGTGGGGGTGTTACAAATTGGTATCAGAGCATGGCTACAACATTCGGTCTATTTGGGCTCATGGATGAGAACATTAAAAGGCGACATCTTACCTTACTTGCTTCCTAGAAAGGCTAGTTAAGCCCTTATTATAGAACAAATGACAACTTACTATGATGTGTGTATGCCTTACTGTTGTGTGAGTAGGTCTTACTGCTGCGTGTGTAGATATTTAAGAAATCTGAATTAGATGTTCGTTATGAACGAATACAATGTTTTCTAACAACAAGTGTTTTTTCTGCATCCAAACAGATGATCAACCATGGAAAACTGCAAACGTATAGAATGGTGACATGCCACAAAGTGGGGGATGGCTCCCACAATAGAGACGAAGAGTCTAACGAAAGGAGGGTGGTAGAGACCCCTCTGGGTCTAGCTGAGATTGTGAGGAGTCTCATGGCTGAACTACAAAGATGGAAGGACAACGAGAGGTTTATAAAGAGAAAGAGAAGCAAACAAAAATTAATGTAGTCTTGCTGCAGATTTTATCTGACATACAAAGACAACTATAGCATGAACCTGACACCAATCTCATGGACCGACAACAGACAAGCAGGAGTCGAAGTCCACCCGAGATATGGAAACATGGTCTTTTAAGTGGCCACACTAGGAAGAGCACCTCGAGAAAGGTCCACCCCGGAAACAGGGGACAAGCATCGGGTGATTCCTCCAAGAAGGAAAATAGTGACATAGAGGGATCTTCTAGTAGAAGAACTAGTTCACATTCTCAAATAAAATGAAAGAAACAAAAATATTCCAAAATTCATAATCTCGAAGAATTCAGGAAGTCCAAACCACCCTCTTTCAACGATGAGATCAAGAAGGGAGAGGAAGTAGAGGTCTGGCTGCTTGGACTAAAGAAGTATTTCAGAGTCCATGACTTCTCAGAAAACTTGAAGGCTCAAGTAGCCACTTTCAACCTGAATGTAAATGCTTCCATTTGGTTGGAATACCTTAAGAATGTGAAATGGATTCATGAAGAAGACTTATCATGGGAACGGTTTGAAAAATACTTCAGGAAGAAGTATCTGTCAGAAAAGTATTTTGACGAAAAGACTAAAGAATTCTATGAACTCAAGTTGGGGCAATGCACTATAGAGGAATATGTCAACAGATTCCTTTAGTTTCTTAGGTACGTACCCTACATAAAAGAATAAAAGGCCAAGGTGCAACGATTCATCAGTGGGATACCTAAGGACTATCAGAACACAATTGAGTTTGATGAGCCAAGGACCCTAGAAGAAACTATCTAGAAGGAAAGATATTGTTATGAACAGTTTGGGCTTCAACTAGAACTTCGTGAAGGATGGAAACAAAAAAATAATTCGAGACTCCCGAAAAAGGGGTTTAAATCCCCGATATTTAAGAACTATAAGAAGGATTCAAGGATGATCTTTCCAACCCAAAGTGTACACCAACAGAATTTTCCTTCCCAAAGTGGAAATAGACCTCTTGGATCGACCCCAGGAAAGACCGATAACCCAAAGAAAGAACCCTTGAAATGTTGGGATTGTGGAGAAGAACATCTACTGAGGGACTGTCCTCACTGACACCAGAATAGTAGGAGAATTTACAACGTCCAAGAAGCTACCACCATCAATGACGTGGCCAGGAGTATGCCATGAATTTATGCAGTCGTGGATAATAAACAAGTCGACCACCAAGCTTCAATGGTGGATATGGAAGGTATGATCACCAACCATCTAGTGTCTATTCTAATTGACCTTGATTCAAATTTGAGTTATATATCTCCTCAGTATGTTGATAAGTGTAAATAACAACCATATAAACATGCCAAGACATGGTTGGTACAGTTAGCCACTGGCACCAAAAGAAAGGTGGCGGAGGTCATACTAGCTTGCCAATTCACTATGGGTGGATTCCCCACCCAAACAACCCTTAACATACTACCCATAGGATCGTATGACCTATTGGTTGGTATGTACTGGCTAGCCACATATAAAACCAGACTGGACTGTTACCATAAAACTTTAGAATGTGTAAGTGAAGAAGGGAGAAGGATAACCCTTCAAGGGATCCAAAAACCTGTCTCGATGAGACAAATATCATCCCTTCAAATGAGAAAGTATTGCAGAAAGGGATGTCCGCTATATGCGATACAGGTGTTGAAATCAGTTGAAGATGACAGACCAAGCCTCGAAGACGACCCCATACTAAGAGAATATAGAGATGTGTTTCCAGAAGAGGTATCGGGTCTACCTCTGAGAAGGGACATTGACTTCTCGATAGAACTTACACCAGGAGCGGTGCCAGTTTCAAGGACACCCTATAGGATGAGAACACCCGAGCTAGTTGATCTTAAATTGCAACTAAAAGAAATGATGGACAAAGGATATATCCATCCCAGCATGTCTCCATGGGGAGCACCAGTCCTGTTTGTGAAGAATAAAGATGGTACCCTTCGACTGTGCATAGAATATAGACAACTCAATAAGGAAACCATAAATAAAGAGTACCCCTTCCCCAAGATCAATGACTTGTTCGATCAATTGGGAGGTGCTTCCATCTTCTCAAAGATTGACTTGAGACCTGGATACCATCAAGTTTGAATCAAGGGTGAAGACATCCACAAAACCGCCTTTAGTATGAGATATGGTCACTACAAATTTGTGGTAGTACCATTTGGATTAACCAATGCCCCTGCCACTTTTATGTGCTTGATGAACAATGTACTCAACAAATTCCTAGACAAGTTTGTACTGGTTTTTATTGATGATATTTTAATCTACTCTAAGAATAGAGAGGAACATGAGGAACATTTTAGACTTGTGCTTCAAGTGCTGAGAGAACATCAGCTCTATGCCAAATTTAGCAAGTGTGAATTTTTCCAGAAACAAATACATTACTTGGGCCATGTCATACCTCAAGAAGGGGTAGAAGTAGACCCTGACAAGATCAGGTCTATCATGGAATGGCCTACCCTAAAGGATGTTTCAGATATCAGATATTTTATAGGCTTAGCAGGTTACTATAGAAGATTTATAAAAGGATTCTCCAAGATTGGTTGTCCAATCACCGCCCTCTAGAAGAAGGGGGCTAAATTCATTTGGACATCCAAATGTGAAGAAATATTTCAGTCCCTGAAATGACTTCTGACCCATGCACTCGTACTGAAGATCATCGATCCTGAAAATGACTTCCTTGTGTGCACAGATGCCTACAAGGAAGGACTCGGAGGAGTCCTTATGCAAGAAGGAAGCGTAGTTTTCTATGAATCCTAGAAATTGAATGAGCACAAAGTCAACTATGTGACCCATGATCTAGAGTTGGCTGCCATAGTGCACGCCTTGAAAATGTGGAGGCATTACCTCCTAGGTAGGAAATTTATACTTATGACAAAGCATTGTGGATTGCGACACATGTTTGATCAACCAAAACTCAATGCTAGACAAGCTAGGTGGATTTCCCTCCTTATCGAGTTTGATTTCGAAATCAAACATATCAAAGGAAAGGAAAATAAGGTGGTCGATGCCCTTAGTAGACGTATGAAAACAATTCACTTGGCAGAGGTGAGCACCTGTGAGACAAATGTCAAGGAAAGAGTAAGGAATGCACAAGAAATAGACAAATTCTTCTAGACCGTGACCTCGTACCTGGAGCAAGAACCCACAGGGATAAAGTATAAAGACTGCCATATGCTAGATGGAGGTCTACTAACTTACAGGAATAGATTTTATATTCCAAACTGTGACAACTTGAAGAGGCTCATAATGGATGAACTACATAAAAGACCATATACCAGTCACCCAAGATACTAGAAGATGATCACGGCCACCAGGAAACAATTCTATTGGCTTGGACTGAAGAAAAACATAGCTGAGTACTTAGCTAAATGTATATAATTCCAGCAGGTTAAAGCAGAACACCAGCACCCAGTAGGGTTATTACAACCTCTACCAATCCAGGATTGGAAATGGGAAACAATCTCCATGGATTTAATCACTAGATTACCAACATTGACCAGACAGAATGACACCATCATGGTAGTGGTGGAAAAATTAAGCAAGTCCGCTCACTTTATTCTCGTCAAATTGAATTGCAAGGCAATATATATTTCCAACATATTCATGAAGGATATATTCAGACTACACGACATGCCTAAGGAAATTGTGTCTGACAGGGACACAGAATTTACTTCAAACTTTTGGAAATCCTTGATGACTTGTATGGAGACCAAATTATTATTTAGCACACCCTATCCCTCAAACCGATGGACAGACAAAAATACTGAACCAAATATTAGAGGACATGCTAATAATGCATGTAATGCATCAACCTAAAAAGTTGGAAGATTACCTGCCACTAGTGGAATTCGCCTACAACAATGACTACCAAGAATAACTAAAGATGAGTCCTTTCGAAGTCCTCTATGGTAGGCCATGCAACACTCCAATCGGTTGAAGTAATCACGTAAACATAATTACTATTGGACTTGACATGTTGAAATAAATGGAACAACAAGTGATTCAGATAAAGAAAAATTTGAAAATCACTCAAAACAGACAGAAAAGTTACATCGATAGGAAGAGAACCCCCAGAGAATTCAATACGGTAGATCACATCTATCTCAGAGTTAGGCCCAGAAAGAGTTCCCAGGGGATGGGAGCTTGTGCCAAGTTGGCACCTCGGTATTGTGGACCCTTTGAAGTTCTAAATAGAGTGGGACCTATAGCCTATAGGCTAGCACTCCCTCCCACAGTAAAATCACATGATGTTTTACATGTTTCATTGTTGAAGAAATATGTACATGATTCTAATCATATAATTTATTGGTCTGTAATCCAGGTGGAACTGGAGGGAGAATTCCTTGTAGAACCACATTTCATACTAGACAGGAAGGAAACCCCACTCAGGAATCGAACCATTGCACATGTCAAGGTGCAGTGGAAACACTTTGGCCCAGATGAGGCTACGTGGGAAATGGAAGATGCCATGAAACAGGCATATCCGATTTTGTTTACTTCTATACATGCACATCATGTTGATAGATAGAACATCGAGGATGATGTTCCTTTAAGGGGGAGGGAATTGTAACACCCTGTTTCCCCTAGTCTATAATTATAACTATATTGGCCAGGAACTATGGAAAACTCAAAGGTGTGAATGTTCGATTTGATGTATCTTTGTATAAAAGGTTGATGAATGTAAATCTGTTATGAATATGTGTTGCATAGCTACTGGGAAGGGTATGTGCTAAAAAAGAACATGATTGCTAATAAAAAGGTGGTGGAAGGGACCCGAAGCGGTTGAGTTAACTTCCACTGAACCAGTACCATACTGGTTTTTACGTGCTCAAGACCAAAAAAACTCTCTGACCCAGGAATGGATTTCCAACGGGATAGTAGGTGGGGAGGCTCCTCAAGAGTTAATGAGGGGATGGGGCGGACCACCCATCCGTAAATCTCTCATACCTAACCACAGACTAAGGAAATTCATGCCATACGCAATCTTAGAGAGGGATGCAAGAAAGGAAGTGTAAGGGGGGGTGGGTAGAGAGAGGAAAAAAAGAGATCGCAGAGTAGAACCTAAGCTCGGGGGAATCAGAAAGAGTTCTGAACACAAGAGAAGGAGATTAAACTTCGTCCTCGTCTATTTTTCTGTATCGGGAGAAGGAGATTAACCTTCATCCCTAACTTCCATTGAATTGGAGGAGAGATTGAATCTCATAGAATCGTGGTCTAAGCTCGGGGTTGGCCAATGATAAATCCGTTGGGAATGACTAAGCCTATTTTTTGGTGGAAACAAGAACTCTAATCAGTAGTCACATCACACCTTATGGTTCTGATAACTTTTTTATGCCTCATAATTTGAATTGAATATCTTGGATACATGCTCATGTTTATACACCCATAAATGTTTTATGTATGTTATGATTTTCTGTATAAACTGACTAAGTCTAGAGAATGAGTTCGTTCCACTGAAAATCGTGCCATCTGCCTGATTCTAGTGATGTTCTGGTTTAATTCCCCGAAAGCACTTTCCCCAGGGAATTGCATCATGTCTCAGAGTCGAAGTAATCTCGTTGGTATGGCTACCGCTACAGTAAACCCACGAAGTTTCCTTGTCCCGGTGTCATAGCTCATAACTCCATGAGTTAGGAAGGCACGTCATTTAGGACAATAGCTAGGGACTTTGAAAAGTAGCCAAAACCTTATCCAAAAACCTGACTAAGATTAGGGATAATTTCCCAAGAACCATCTGAAGGTTCATGTGTCCTAGGTTTGGAAACCCTGTGCAAGAAGGATTGCCTCTCGAAGGTTTCAGAGTCATGGGAGTTTGAAGCTCTAAGAGATCGAATTTCGTTACCCAAGTTCAGAAAAGATAATGAGTCCATTTATCAAAAGGGAGTATCCTTTCGTTTGGTAGATGAATGGACGAGATCCTTTCGAAATTATCCTAGGTCTGTCAGGACCAATGGATCTAGAGGAGGAGTGTAGGCGTTAATGCCTTAACTCCCCTTCAGTCTTCACAAGTAGAGATGGAATCAGGACCGTAGATCCCAAGATCCATTAGGAACTACCATGACCGTTGATCTGGGAACGTGGATATCGAGAGTTCGGGGTTCGAGCTTTAGAAAGATAGGCATTGGTTGTGTTCCAACTTCGCAAAACGTGAAGTCCCGACGAGTTCGGAAGATTAAAACCCCGGTCATGATGAATGGTCATGTGGATGGAAGATTTAGGGAGGATCTACCGAAGACCGGTATTTCGGGGAACAGAGAGTCAGAGCTGGCTCATGTTCGCTATTCTGATACACAAAATCATGACACGACCACAACCGTCGATTGAGGGGATAACACGTGACCGTATATCTATCCTTGGACAAAAACTAGAGGTCGTGGATTCTGGGAGATAGGAGTCAGAATTGACTCGCTTGCAGAAGTCCCCAAGTCCCAAAATGTGAAGTGCCTTCTTATAGGTGTGCGGTCACATAGGTGATGCTCATGCCTTGCTCAAGTTCGCTTGATGGGGTTTCAATAGGGCCTATGGATCATATATCAAGATTTTAGTAGGAAATTGAAGAGCTAATCTGGCTCTTGAACAAGAAATTTTATTTAGTTTCCTCTCTAAGTGTGGGGGTGTTACACCCGACTTTCCTACTGAGCTTGCCATGCAGATCAACCACTCAGGTTGGAGCAAGTACATGAAATTTCTAGCAATCATCGAATCCACCGGTGTTTCTTGAAGAAAAATCACAGATGGACACACTTTCTCGAGAAGTAGTCTCACAGAGGCAAGTTTTAGGGTTCCTCCCACCCCTCAAATATTAAGGGAGAGGAGGATCATGTATTGATCCTGGCAAGGGATTTTAAGCCTCTAAGCGCCCCTAGATCAATTGCAGAAGACTGTGAAGCCATGCTCGAAGCCTCGGTGCTGACCCTTTTATGTGCACTATGAGTTTTTAGTGGTGATAACTCCATTCCTAATCCCTAAGACCAATATGGGTTATTTCCAGATGCCTTCCCCACACTCGATGAAGAGGGTAAGTCATTTTGAAGGTTTGCAGATGGAATAATGTTCTTCCCTAGATAAGTAGGGATAGTAAAGGATCCAAACAGTTATGAAGAGGCCAGTATAAGAGACGATAGAAAATGATCCAATCCTTGGTCATTAAAGGTCGGCTCAACACAACCCAGAAGAGTGGGAGAGTCTTTTTCTTCTAATTGAACAAGTAGAACTGAATTAGTCGGTTCTTGGGGTAAGACAGTGTCCCTCAGATATTTTGGACTGGTTGGCGAAGAGGGAATGTGAAGTTGGGAATCTAACTCTGGATTCCCATCACCTATATCCTATGAACTCAAGTCATTATGAGCCAACGATTCAAGATTAAGCCTCTGCCAAGAAGAAAGAGTATCATACAGAGAGGGGAATTTTTTTTTTTAACTTACTGACCAATTAATCATATCCAAAACCTGAGTTGTATTCCCTCCTCCGATATGAAAATGCATCCAATCCTGTCATATCCGGCTAAGGCTCATAACTATCAAACTGAATATCCTCTATTGGGTCCTCCTCTTTCAATGTAGGAGCGAACTGTGAACAGTCTCTTCTCAAATGGCTTGTCCTTCAACGAAACGAGCAACGAAATGGGATTCCTAGATAATCTAAACATTGTGCAAAGAGGATTCCCCTCCACTCTATCTCCAAAGTTTCTGAAAACCCAACGTGTATGTCAAATTCCACTAAGACATTTTCCATCCATTTATCAGAAGCAGATTGAGACTGTTCATCCACATGTAGGAAACGTCCTAATGATTTTCCAATGAGCTCAAGCACTTGTTGGTTCCACAACTGAAGAGGGAGGTCCGGGAGAAGTACCCAGATATGGTGGTAACTAAAATACTCCATAACTGGGTTGAACCCAAGCCTCTATCTCTTGAGCATTAGACTACCTCCCCCATAACCCCAAAAATTTTCCAAGATGCCAGTTGAATCCTCAAGGTTCTTAAATATAAAATCAAGCCATCCTTTTTGGAGTAAAAGAACCTCTGGGATGTAGCCTAGAATAGGGTTCCATGTTGCATTTAACCAGTCCTCCAAACCCTGCGAGCATCTCTCTTTATATGCTAACCCTCCAACTAAAGCACAAAGATCCAATTTACAAGATTCTGTGAGCCCAACGTCCATCCCCAACACTAGTTTGGGGTGTTTTTGTTTTGGTTTCCACACCCGTTGTGTCCTCTTTGAAGGGCCCCTCTTATGATAGGTACAAGACCTACCAATGAAATTTCCCTTCAGATGGGCATCCCCTCCTAAAGTAAGGTCATTCTTTCTATGAGTCATTTGTGCATCCACAGGTTGACTGCAACTTAGAGCCACCTAGAGATGATCCCAAAATCACCACATTCCCAGAAGGGTGACAAATCTATGGGAAAGGCAGTGAAGTAGACGATAGTAAATCGGTAGAAGGATTCTTGAGTGCGATATTATGGTGAGCCCTCTGATACTAACTACTACAAAGCTCATCGACTAATGCCAAGACCTCTTGTTGACCCCATGGGTCCTCATCCCCCCTTCCTATTGGGTTTGAGCCCACATTATCCATTTAGGAACATTCTCAGCCTGCCTGAAGCCTACCTCCTCAAGAAACCATCTGTCAGAGTAGTTAAAAGACCTATCTCGATGGTGATAAGTACCAAGTGGCTATAAGAAAAAAAACAACATAGGGATAAGAGAGAAAAGACGCAAGGCCCTCCTTGATTAGGGAGCCTTCCTGCCTTACCACCAGCTCCATATAGGTGGGTCCATCGCAGCTTAAAAGAAAAATGGAGATTAAAAATAAGAGGTTCCATGGAGACAAAATCCTGAGCACTAGTCAGGTGAAAACATCCCTACCTTCCCTTCTTCGCTTCGAAAAAATGAACTAGTAAACCTTAGTTGTCACAGTTAGCCCAGATACTAGTGTCTCCTATAACCGAAAACACTAGCCTTCTCAAGAGTAGCTCATTCCCAACTGAATCAAGACTAGATAGGTTGGCTAAAGAGTCACTCGAGGTAGCAAGAAAACCATCATCCGCCATTAAACCTGCTCCTTCTCATAAAACAAGTAAAAGTAAATAGGAGAGAGGGTATTGTATAATATCGCCTTACCCTCCTCTTCACCTTCTTCTCTTGCCGTTAATCAAAATAGCAACCTCACTTGCAATGGATACATTGACAACCAAAAGACTACCGACAACCCAACTAATATATATATATATATTATTTTTATGTTTTAAAATTATGGTTTTTACATATTTATTTAAAATAAAAATTTTAATTAGTTTGATTTTTAAAAGAATTTGTTTATTTTTCATTTGAAACTAATTTTGTTGTCTTTTTAAAATTAATAAAAAAAAATTCAAAATTTTATTTTTTTCTTTATTTTTTTATGTTTTTCTATTTTTAATGATTTTGTTTGTAACAATGTTCTTTTTTCAATTCATGGATTCAACCATGTTGCAACTTTAAGTTGAAAAAAAAGGTATTATGATTAGTCCATGTTGATTCAAAGGATTAGTTTAAGATTTGGTTATAATGGTACCAGTGTTTAAGACAATTGTTTGAAACAAGTTGTAAATTTCTTAACCATAAAAAAAATGTGCTACCGATGGCACTTATTTTCAATTCAAGAGTTAATTTTATGGTTTTGTTTACAACATAGCTAGTATTTAAAGTGACAATTTCAAAAATGTTGTTATTTTTCATTTTTTTAAATGGATTTTACTAGTATTACCACCTTTTTATTCAGATTTGATTTTAAGATTTTAGTTGCAATAATATTGGTTGTTAAGGACACCACTTAAAAAGTGATGCAATTTTAAACCCCAAAAATAAAGGGTGTCATCGTTTGTATTATTTTCATTCAAGGGTTGATTTTAATGTTTTTGTTTCAACAATTATAGTTGTTAAGGCCATGGTTTCAAACAACTTGTAATTTTACCCCTGCCCCCAAACAAGAGTACCATTGATGGCACCATTGTTTTATTCAAGGGTTGATTTTAAGTTTTTTTGGGGCAAAATTGCAAAATTTTAAGTTATTTCCTCAATCTTTTAGAATTTAAGAGTGCCATATATCAAGCAAAGATAACCTGGAAAACATAAGAAGGAAATACCTGGAAAAATTAAGAAGGAAAAAATTTATGAGCTCCCAAAGATAGCTCTCTGTGGGATTTATAAATATAAGTACAAATCGAGTGTTCAAGCATCAAATAAATGTGTGCATCAAATCTGCACTACAAAATATTCATGATATTTAAACGAGAAAATAGAAAATTTGTTCCCCCTAATGGGCTAGGATGGAGCTCCCGTGGACCATATATCAAGAAAAGATAACCTGGAAAACATAAGAAGGAAATTATAAATCAACCTTGCACATAGTAATACTAGAGAGACAAAACTGGATGATTTCTAAATGGGAGAAGAAAGCAGTAAGGTAAATCTTTCAAACAAGCGTATACTCACAAAAATGTAAGCAGAGAGATACTTGTTTCTTCTTTTCCATTCTTTGTATAAGGAGCAGACCCAGTCAAACCATTGTTGTCATTTATTTGATCTTCTCTAACTATGGCAGATTGATGATTGCATTTAATGCATCTTGGATCCATTCTTGAATGTATTCACGTAATGGTGCCATCGTTATGTATTTTTTTACCTTGCTTCCAAATAACTCATCCTTAATTCTCTTCAATGAGTCTCGTTATTGATGCAACACAAATTATTGACCTTCGTTATCATTTGTGAAACTGACCAGCCATTGTTGAAGTTCTTCTTCTGGGAAGTTTTCCAAGTCATCAAATTTGGTTCTCCATGCAACCCTTAGTTTACTCAATTATGTTTGCATCTGGTCCTTATTCAATAGCATTGACTTCCTTATCAATATGAGACCTTCATATTCCTTTATACCATCAAGAACTTTCAAGAATAGTAAAATTTTATTTTTCATTAGGGAATCACACGTAGCGTTCAATTGTCAAGGAGAATATATTTCTGACAACCATCCTTACCTGTATTTGCTTCATCTTGTATTTGGAAGGTAGGTCCTACTTTTATCTCACTAGATCATCCATAATTGATATTCTTTCTATGAACGTGCTCACAACATTCTTATAGAAATGCTCATCATTCAACAAATCCTTTATCAAATATTCCTTGAGGGCTTGGATTATTTTGGTTATGAAACCAACTTCAATAGCTAATTCCCAATCCTCTTTCATAATTACAAGTCTCTTATCAATATTTTCAGCTACAAATCTTCTAACACCTATGAACAATTTTGTGGCCTTGGTAACCTTGGAGGTTGATCTAGCCATTTCCTCAAGGAACTCCTATGGGACCATCACAGCTAATGGTTTTGCAAATAGTGGCTTCGGGGTAAGTGCCTCTTCCATCTTCCTTACTCTCTTCTTCAACCCCTCATTCTCTATTTCCTTCTCTTTTATCGAATGAGCCATAGCTTCCCCTGTATCTTGGTGTACTCTAAGGAATCCTGAAGGTTTCAAGCCTTTTATCTCAATTTTAAAGCTCCACTTCTCTATCATCCTTTTATCATTCATGTTGACTATCTTGATTTGGAGCTTCTTGGATTGTATATCATAATTTTCATGGTGAAGAGTGATTGACTCTTCTTCAAAAATGGTCGGGCTTTCTCGGGCTAAGTCCTCTACTATCAAATTACTTTTAACTAACTGCACCACAATCCATGCGGGCATGTTATTGGCTTCATTGTTTTCCATATCCAT
This sequence comes from Picea sitchensis, assembly GCA_010110895.2. Classification (NCBI taxonomy): domain Eukaryota; kingdom Viridiplantae; phylum Streptophyta; class Pinopsida; order Pinales; family Pinaceae; genus Picea; species Picea sitchensis. The sequence continues at coordinate 209,047 of SNQJ01S0048672.1, forward strand.
TGTGTTTAATTCCAAATCATCTAGGTATGCAAGAGCACCTGCCTCCAGGTTCCTATTTATTTTGGGTACAGAAGAAATGGTATGCATTTCCTCCAATTGGTTTCAAGGGGTCTCTCATCTATCTCCATCTTTGATGCATCCCTCCTTATTCTCCTTACCACCATGAATGCTCTCCTGACCCTTATGGCCTAAAGAGGGATTTTTTTGTGGGCGGTGCATTGTTCCACGCTCTGCGCTGGTTGTGAAATAACCCCTCCATCGATGATGTATTTGATTGTCTCCTTAAAAAGGAGGGACCTTTTTTGTACCCATATTTTAACTTATAACAATATGTGAATCCTCATGAACTGGTTGTTTCTTTCTTTTGGGAGAAATGTTTTTCGGGACGACTGCCACCTTACTTTCAACACGTAGATCTTCATTGTCACCACCCCCTTTTGAGTTTTCTTGCATCTTATTAGACAAATGATGGGAGATATCATTCAAGATGACTTGGGCCCAATCAAATAGGTTTCCCATATTTACATATTAATAGAGGAAATACAAGACATATCGGGGGACGAATGTCATCGAATCTTGACCTACCAGTCATGCAAAAATCCAAGAAAATTCTTTGAAGGGTTGATCTGGATTTTATGAGAAGAACGAAATGAGTACATATTATTACCAGATGCTTAACATAGAATAACAGAGATACAATAAAACTGGTTTTCTATTCAATAAGGAAATACGTTGAAACTGTAAAATGCAGTGGAAAACAAGCTTGCTAGAATGGTGGCGGCTTATCTCTGAGAAGAGATGTGACGGTTGCTCCCATTTGCAAGAAGAACATTACAATGAGGTTCTCAAGGCCTTTTACAATAAAAGGAGTTTCAAAAACCCTAAACACCCAAAAATCTAACCCTAGGAGATGAAGTGCCAAAAGTCATGTGGGCCCCGTTTGGGTAAGTCAGTGTATCAACTTCCCGGGGTCATAACTTTTGCATACAATCTCTATTTTAGGCGTATGATAGCCCATTGGAAAGATCTATCTAAGAACTACAATAGTTGAACAAATTTTCATGATGACATTTTGCGACCCCAACATACCCCTAAAAACGTCGTTTAGGGCCTCAAAACGGCTCCAGAAGTTTAGGACCCGAAAAACTGCTAAAAATAGTAAATTATCAAAATTGCTAGAAAGTTGTTTTGAGTCAGCTGGAAAATGTGGGTGGCCACCGATATCCACTTGGATCAATCCTCCCTCCTTAGGAAGAAATGGTATCCATTGCGTTGATTTCCCCCATTATATGAGGAAATTTCTGCTGAATTTGGCCCTAGGTGAGCCACTTGCCTTGGTGCAGGAGCTTCCCTACTTTGATGACTCGATAAAGCTGGATCCTTTGTTGTCGAGTGCCCTTGATCTGTGTGTCCACAATATGAACACTGGATGCCTATTGTATGCAGTCGGGGTTGAGCTCTACTGGTGTCAGTCGTTCTACTATGTCTGAGGTGTCCAATAATGGTGGGAAATAAGGCCGAAGGAGGTCCACGTTGAACACTAGGTGCAAGCCAAGGAAAGAGGAATGTTGAACTCAAAAGCATTATCCCCCATAGCCTTGGTGATGGTGTACGACCCATAAAAGAGTGGGCGAAGCTTCCGATGGGGTCTTGTAAGGCGTTCTTTTTGCAAGTGCAACCAAACTTTGTCACCTACCTGAAACTTATGTGGCACCCGATGTTGATCATGGCACTACTTGTACTTGTCATTGGACTTCTGTAGGATATCCTGAACCTGTTGGTGGATGTGTTGGATCCTCTCAATGAATCAAGTGGCTTTGTCAGCCTCAGTTGGAGCAGGAGAGGAGTCGGTCGAGGTGACCGCAAGGGGAAGTGCAACATCTATGGGACCCAAT
>SNQJ01S0048672.1:214462-240992 GCA_010110895.2 Picea sitchensis
GGGTTCCTCTGTTTCCTTTTGCTCACAGAAAGTTTCCCACCAATCTTTGACATGGGGAACGGCTTTGAGGAGCACAAAAGTAATATTTTCTCTATTCGAAAAGTTATGGACATAAAAATACCCTTCTAGTAGATTCAACCACTTGTCTACGACATCTGTGTCTATCTGACCTTCAAATATAGGAATATCAAAGTTTATTTGTACCTTGAAGGGGGCGGTGCCTCCGCTCTAAGAAGATGCCTCGCCTGTTGGTAGCCGCCAAAGGATTTGCGTGAAATTATCCATCATCCTATTCCTCTGTTGCATGAGGGCTTCCTCAATCAACAGTTTTAAAGGATCTCCTGTCTCATCATCTTTCTTTTCTCCTTCCATGAGAGGTCACTTGGGTGTGTGAGAGCTTTTGTCCTCAAGAGAAACAAGCTCGAGACTAAAATCTTTGTACTCCGACCTCGTTGGGGACATGCATTAAGACGACAAGGAGCAGACCGCTCTAATACCACTGATATGGATTTTATGATAAGAACGAAATGAGTACAGATTATTACCAAATGCTTAACACAGAATAACAGAGATACAGTAAAACCAGTTTTCTATTCAATAAGGAAATGCGTTGAAACTGTAAAATGCAGCGAAAAACAAGCTTGCTGGAATGGTGGCGGCTTATCTTTGAGGAGAGATGTGACGGCTGCTCTCATTCACAAGAAGAACAATACAATGAGTCTCTCAAGGCCTTTTTACAATAAAAAGGAGTTTCAAAAACCCTAAACATCCAAAAATCTAACCCTAGGAGATGAAGCGCCAAAAGTCATGTGGGCCTCGTTTGGGTAAGTCAATACATCAACTTCCTGGGGTTGTAACTTTTGCATATGATCATTGTTTTAGGCGTATGATAGCCCATTGGAACGATCTATTTGAGAACTACAACAATTGCACAAAATTTCATGATGACATTTTGTGACTGCAACATACCCCAAAAAACGTCGTTTAGGGCCTCAAAACGGCTCCAAAAGTTTAGGACCATAGTAAATTATCAAAATTGCTAGAAAGTTGTTTTGAGCCAGCTGGAAAATGTGGGTGGCCACCGATATCCGCTTGGATCAAGGGTTGCGACAGAAAAAATGTGTTGATTTCATTGATGTTAGTGGGTGCAGTCATGGGCTAGATAAAAAACCCATTTAGTAGGCTCATTCCACCACCTTGGGAATCCAAAAATGAGTTTGCCTTTAGATTTTTCGAGAGTTTGTTTTGCATAGGTAGGCGCAACATCCTTCTGAAAGTAATTGGAGTTAAAGGGATGGGAGTTATGCCACCTTCATTAAATTGAATGATCTAGTGCTTGTAATCGAATCTCTTAGCACAACAGGGGACCAACTCTCTGAAATCAAATGCCTCTAGCATGCACCCAACTTTTACTATTCCTGACATCCATGCTTTGTTCTTGAGCTTGTCTTCTTGAGAAAGCTCAGAATACCATAATGTAATTAATTAATACATTACATTAATGTATCAATCAATACACCGTAATGTAAATTAATTAATTTCATTTATACATTACATTTATATATTATTATTATATATTACATTAGTGTAACACAATACATTAATAGACCATTAATTTATATACATTAATAGATTATTAATATATATTACATTAATATATATGTATTAAGAGGTGTAGGACAATCGGGTGTTAAAGTCACCAGTTCAAAACGTGTGGGGACAAAAAATCCAGCCATGTTAAGGGTTGGTGTGGCTCAGGCCAGGTGCGATTCTCGGGTGATTTTGACGTCTTAGATGCCCCTGAGTCGCGGTTTCTTAGCTAACAACAACCACTTTATAAAAGTGGTTGATATACGTCTATTAACACCATTTCCCACTTTTGCAAATTAATGACACATATTAACTACTTTTATAAAGTGATTATTGCTAGTTTAATAATTTTAATAATGATAAAGATATATTATAATATATATATTTTTTGTTTGTTAATTGGTCCGGACCTTCTTGGCATCGGGATTAACCTTTGGCTTGAGAAACCGTGACTCAGGGGCATCTAAGCCGTCAAAATCACCCAGGGATCGCACTCGGACTGAGCCACACCAACCCTTAGCATGGTTGGATTTTTTTGTCCCCGCAGGTTTCGAACCAATGACTTTTCAACACGGAGTGGCTTAACAACACACTCCGTCACCAACTGTCCTACACCTCGGGGACTATATTATAATATATATTAATAATAATTAAAAAAATTTAATAATTTATAAAATTAATATTAAATTGATTTTAAATTTATTATAAATAATATAAAATTAAATACTTTTAAAATAAATACAAATACTAAATAAAAAATAATTGTTAAAATTAATTTAAATATAATTTATATAATAAATTAATTTTAACTATGTAAAATCAAATTCAAATATTTTTCAACCTATACTTAATTTATATCTAAATCCTCATTTTTGATGGATTCCCTTCTCGTGAGAATGGAATGGGTATAGGTGATGTGTGGCAACGACCGAGATAAAAGCACCCATACATGATACTTGATTCAGTTCAGAAAAATTTAAATTGATGATACATGATACTTGATTCCATTCTTATTCATATAACGTCCTCATTACACATCATTCATAAACACAAACAAAAACACTGAGATAAAAGCACCGAGAAAAATTTAAATTGATGATAAAAGCTATGAGTTGAGGCGAGTAAGTTGGTGCAATCAGATTTCTGAAAATCCAATTTTTACCCCTTCAAACTTGATCGACGGATTTCTGGACTGATGTTTCTGGTTTTCTGGTACCTCTGATACTTTGGTACTTCTGGTACTTTGGTTTTCTGGTACTTCTGGTACTTTGGTTTTCTGGTACTTCTGGTACTTTGTGAAACTAGGGTTTCACTTTCCGGGAGATCTAGCCACTGAAACATTGCGTCGAGGATGCCAAAGTGATCCTTGAGGAAGGACTCACTTTTCTAGATGGTTTGGGGGCTGAAATACTTCATCAACAAAAAGTCCTAATTTGCATGTACGACAACAGTGACGTTTTTCACTTTCTCTTGTGAAATATTCTCTCTTCAGCTTAACTCTGATACCATGTTAGGGTTTAAGCTATTATTAGAGTTCTTTGCATTTCACTAGATAACAATAGCATAAGGTAGGATCACTGAGAAATACATAATCACAAGAGACACATCATTTATGTTGGGAAACCCTCATGGGGGAGAAAACCCAACAAAACTTCCTTATTATAGATAGCCAATACAATGCCAAGAGATAACTAAAACAAATACATAAAGTCGTCTCCCAAGTGTCTGCCTCTCTCTCTCTCTCTCTCTCTNCTGCAGCTCTGAAACTTGCTTCTCAATGAACAAGTGAGTGTGTGTCTAAATGAGGTGCTAGCCTCCTTATTTATACAACTCTGGCACATGTGGACGAAGGTGTCTCTTCACTGGCAGGGCCGACTTCTTCTTCTGGGTGGTTATAACCACCTTTAATATATTTTCGGGCCTCTTTAATATATTTTGGGGCCGACTTCTTATTTTGCCTATTACAATTATGTTTTGACCAATCCGCAAAAAGGGATTTGGTCTTTTACAATAGCCGACATGATCAATCCTCAATAGGAGATTGATCTAATGAATAATACAACAATAATAATTAGAATACACTTTGCAATTACATTATTTCAACAAAAAAGACCCTTTACAAAACTTTAATCACCAAGTTCAAACTTAAGGCAACATGCCTCAAAGGTACACTAGTTGTGAAACTTTGTGAAACTTTATGGTTTCCAATCTCCACTACAAAAAGTGGAATTTATATCAAAGTTTTCAATCTCTCTTGGTTTTTCCAGCACATATGGCATGAATACCATGAGTTTTCAAAAACAAAGAAAGCTCACATGAGTAAATAAGCACACTTTTCCAAAGCTAAAGGAATTAAAATCTTTCAAAGTACCCATAATAAAGTGCATTGACTTCTTATGCTTATGACCAAGAAACTCATTGCAAATCTTGGAAATGTTACAATCATCGATCTTTTCACCAAATTTAAGGATAGAACTTTCATTAAAATGAGACGCCTATTTTGGACAAAATCAATGGAAATCACGATTTATCACGATTTGTTGAACCCCTTCAACGACTTTGAAAATGAAATTGCTAAGAGAGGAAATCGAATTGAAGGTTTAGCGTTCATTCCAATAAAATAAAGAATATTTTCGTGATCTTGTCCTTATTCCCATTCTTTGGTAGCTCAAAGCAATATCAATGATTTTATAAAAGACATATTTCCCTTTCTCCACGTGATTGGATTTGCAGATCTTCCGGATCAGCTCACTAGCATTAAATGATGCCTTCACGACGGCAAGAGCTATAACTTCACATATCATTTTGACCATGATGAATACCATTACCAGGCGAGGTCAATTCCACTGTTGTGGTCACCTACGTGGAATTTGGCCATGCAACCCTCAATACATTCCACAAAGGAGATGTTTCCATTGTCACCATTGTGTGTTGAATCTTGTACAGGCTTGAGTCCGTGGCCCATCGAGAGTGGCACTATCCAATAGATTTCTAGGAGGACTTTATAATTTCCTCCAAATTCTCTTGCAGACCTTGACAAAGAAATCCATATTAAACGATCGGCTGATTTTGAATTTCGATTTCATGCATCTTTATCTGAAACAGACAACTTGTCTTCCGTATGGAAAACTGAGCTACATTTCTTGTGCAGGAAATTTGTTTGCAGTGGATGCCAGCGATTTCGTTATGCCGAATTCGACTTGCTTCTACACTGTAATGAGAATGAAAAATGAATAGTGTAAAGTACCTGAATTCATCGAAAATGATGGAATGAGGTTCACATCAAGCATCAATAATTGCTCTTCGCCATGACTTGGAGTTCTACGAGCTCATCCATTACGATAATGGACAAATGGATATTTTCTGCTCATGACAGGATTTGTCTAAGCAATTGCAGATCGAACCTCTAGCCACAACACCATCTCTTAGAGGCACATGCTCAGGAAATAAGAACTCATCGACCTGATTAGAATCCAACTTCATTTTGAACTCTATGCATAGTGAACGATTGAGCCATGGAAGCGTCTGAGTTTCAACTGTGTTTTATCTACTACATAGCTTGTGGATTACCCTGAAATGTGAGATGCTGAGAGGGGTTCGGCCTCGTATGGCCTCCTAGCCAGCCTCGTTGTTGCTTTCTCGATGACCAAGATTATGACCATTTTTTTTTCATTAAGGAGGATACCTGCCTCCAAGTAAATCAGAAACTTGCAAACAATAGAATTAAAGTTTACAAAAACAATAACCACTGCTTACCCAACCAACACAAAGTACTTTCCTTTTGCAACGGTGTTTTTTCAGTGGTTGGTGGGGTCTCCTTCTCCATGGGCTCTTTCGTATACTTTCTGCTTGATGTGGGGAGAATCTGAGGATGAAGCTTTCAACATTTCTTCTCCCAATGGCCACTTAGATTACAATGGCTGCAATGGTGTTTTTTCAATGGCTGGTGGGGTCTCCTTCTGCATGGGCTTTTTCACAAACTTTCTGCTTGATGTGGGGTGAATCTCAGGATGAAGCTTCCAACATTTCTTCTCCCAATCGCCACTTAGATTACAATGGATTCAATAACCTCTTCATTTTCCCTTCAACAAAATATCCTTGTCAAGAGGACGTGAAAGAGGTTCCTTCTTCTTTGTCTCACTTCCAATGGACGTGCTTGTATTCTTTACCCAAGTTTTATTCTTGTGATTTTTTGCTACATCAAGGTTAGATGATTGAGTGAAAGAATCCATATTGAAAGAATCATGCTTCTTATAATTAAATAAAGAATTTGAAGGAACATGAGCCTTATACCTTCCTGAATCGTCCTTGATTTGATGAGGACTAGCTGACTCGATTCCTTTCTTGTAATCTGATGGTGAAGAGATGGATTTTGCTTCAACAACCTTTTAGCATTTTTCATTCTCTTCCTTACCATAACCCAAACTTGCAAATGGTGGTCTTGGTACAACCTCCAATGTTTGATTGACTCCTTGGCCATTAATGCCAAGTCAAGCTCCTTTGTATTCCATTTTAGTGAGAAGCTTCATGCCAACATTATTATCATACTAAGATGAAAGTGAACATGAATAAATACTCTCAACGCATACCTCAGTTTGGGTTTGTGCATACATGGTAGAAGACTCTTTGTCATGCATTCATTCACGATGTTGCAACTTAGCCAAAAGATCATCCTTGGCTTGCAACTTGTCTTGAAGCTCTTTCTTCTCTTCTCTGCAACTTGTAGAATCCTTCTGAGCCCTGCATTCTTTGCTCAAATGCATTGGTTGATCTCTTCCAAATCTTGAAGTCAAACTCACTTCAATCCTTTCTCCATGATAATATTCAAAATATGCAAAATTGGTCAGACCTATTCTGATAACTCTTGATTTGAAAACTTGGTGAGAATTTTCTTACATCCAAATTTTCAACCTAAGATATTTTTCTGATAAAGTTGCATGTGAATAAAAGAAAATTAAATCAACGAAGAATGCTTCATTACTAAGTACATTAACATGAAATCATAACTTTCACAATTATTGTGTATGCCTGCAAATAAAACTCTACTCAAACAAGTGAGAATGAAACAAATCACACTCATACAATTATGACAACAATGTGATAATGAAGTTCATCATACCCCCTGGCTACGTCTTCGAGTTCATAAATCCCATGAACCTGCTTTATTGATTATTCTTTAAAAGGGATACATAAACAATCCTACAACCCGTTTCTCCTTTACAAATAATTCTCATGAATCAACAAGCTCTCAATAATCTCTCCACAAGCTCTTCCCCTTGACCCCAAGAAGGGTTTATATAGCATCTCCATCTAAACCACCTCAAGATTTACACGCAGAAAATATCTCTCAAGATCCCCTTAGTTAGGATCCTAGCATATCTCAAGGGATTGGTTGGAGCATATCTCTCAACCATCCATGAGAATCTCAACTCCCCTTAGGACTCTACTTGAGACTAGGAACTAAAATCCTTCTTATCTTTTGCTCCAAATAATTTATTTTTATAATGAAAAATATGTAATTTATGAGAACAAAGCTCAAGTGTTAATCATTTTACATTATGATTTTTTTCATTTTCCCCTTAAACATCAACAAGACATATCCCTAGTAAATAAAGTCCAATTGACCTCATTCAAAATGCATTGGAAAGCTCCTTGCGAGCTCTTTGTTGACTAGACAATGTTGGATGCAATTGAAGTCAAATGAAACATGTCGACTATAAAGATCCTCTTGGATCAACCCTATATTTTGTGTGTCATGTTTGAAGATAGTGGTAGGACCAAATTGCAGAGTTCAACCCATCCTCCTAGAATTGGATGAAGCGGGTTCTATTTGGTTGTAGAATGAGGTAGTTTTAGACAAAAGAGAGAGTCAACGGTGCCATCACATTATTCAAAAAATCTTGCTTGAGTGGAAGGATACACAGTGCAAATATGTCACTTGGGAACCATCTTTGGTCCTACAATAATTTCCATATCTCCATCCTTGAAGACATTGATGCCTTTTTTGGAGAGGGCGTGTTAGGTTCCCATCTAATGCCCCTAGTTAAGGGAATAGGTGGTTACTTAATGTATAATTTTAATATTTATTAAATAATGGCCATGAAGTAGTTACAACATCTAATAAATAAGGTAAGGGCCTCATTAAAGAATTTCCACTAGGTATTTGATGCAGGCTCACTAAAGAAGGTCCACTAGGCATTTTATGTAGCTTCACTAAAGAAGGTCCACTAGGTGGTTTGGGTTTGGAATATATAGAAACTATTTATAGAGGTATAAGCTATGTAACTGGATGCAATCGATTAATATTATTTTGAATCTCCAATCAATTGGAGGTCGCCCCCTCAAAGAGGCAAGAGAACATTGTGTCACATTCATAATATAAATAAAGTTTTCCTATTGTTTAGGTTCAATACTTTGGTTCTATTTTATTTACTTTTTGTAGTTGCATTTGTGTCAACATTGCTATGAACTCTCTCTTTCAACAATCAAGGTACAACAAATTTTAGTTTTATAATTGTAGACAATAGAGATCTTAATAAAATTCAATGACTAATATTTTTTTACTTAATTGATCTTATTTAGAAGACAATTAGAAAAAAAAAAAGATGATGCAAAGTAAATAAGTTTATGTAAAAAAGTAGTAAATCTAGTTGAAATATTTTTTTTTATAGAACTCAGACTTTCCTATCTCCCTAGATGGGGTGCCACCTATTCCACATGAAATCATTTTATATAATGTGGACAACCGCCACCATCCCCTCACTCTTCACTCCAATGCATGACATTAATGCAAAATCATTCAGTGTGAGCCTAGACTGAGTGGAAAACTTCAATTTCTAGTTTGCAATGGCGAGGAACATCATATGCATAGGTACAATGGAGTTGAGTCCTATCAACTCAGGATTAATGGAAACTTCAATGGCTTGGACAAGTAATATTTCCCTTTTTTTGTTTATGGTTCACTTGCAACACCTCATCCTTGCTTCGTTCGATGGTCTTGCTCCCTCCCCAGTGCCACTTCTGTTTTTTCTACCTCCAGTTCGTTTGCACCCATGTTTCTGGTTCTCTGGTCTCTTCTTTGTCGCCATGCTGAGGGAGCATGGAAAGACATAGCAAGGCCTATAATAATATTGTTATTTGGACAGGTGTACTCATCCCGCTCCCTCTTTGCTCAATGGACAACCTTCCCTTGGATCACCTCCTCCCTCTGCTTCGCCCTCTGCTGAGTCTCTTTCCAATGCTAATATTCAGGAATATTGTGATTGGGGTCCTGTCCTGGTGGAGGAGGAATTCCCCCTTGTTCGACCCTAGCCTCATGTCGAGTCATTGTTGGTTTATCATGTGGACACTCAACATTTTCCAGGTACTTCCACTCTAGCATACGGTGGTTTTCCAATCCAGTCACGATGACGCCCTCAAAATTCGTGTACAATATTTTCGGATGATTTTTTTTTTCTATGGTAAGCATATTTCGGCTGAAAGACTTTTTGACCGAAAGGATTATTTTTAACAGATTCCATTGAAACCTAGGTTTCGACCAAAAGAATATTTCGGCCGAAAATCTGAAAATGGAACTATTTGCAGGAAACTGCAAATTCTCTCCAGCTTACTTGATCTTTGGAGGTAGCGGACTCCTACAAATACTCATAATTTAGTTTTGGAATTGCTACCAACATTTTTAAAATTGAATCTACTTTCCTTGGATATAATTTGTTTTTATTTTCATTGTTTTTATCTAATATTATTCAATTTTATAAAAAAATCACTCGATAATATTTTTAGGTGAGATTATGATTCAGTGAAATGAAAAATCCATATCTCTAAAACTACACAGTATGAAATTATGGAAAATTTACATTCATAATCCTTATTGTTCTCTTCAAAAGGGTATTTTTAGATTTTACTTTAAAGTAAAAATTAAGATAAATGCACGGTGGGGGAAAACATGTGTTTAAAATTTGTAACTTTTTAAGATTGGTCAAATTCAAAAAATTCTAGAAAATAGAATATTCATCCGTTAGATTCAAAACTATAGTCATCATAAAATAGAGTCTCTGTGTATTGTTGCAGTATATTTTATTTGTCAAAAATAAAATTTTAATAATGGATACATTGTTGGGGGAAAAAATAACTCATTATCTTTCCCTTCATTTTTAAGGAACATACTGTCAAACAATTTCCAAATTGACATATCAAATCTCAATAAAAAAATTTGAAAATTAGTAAGTAGAAAGATAACAAAATTCCTCACAAGTTTTGTTTTTACAGTAAAGTAAAATTCCAAATAAAAAAAATACTTTTTGTTTACCGAAAGTTAAGAACCTGTTAAAATTAAAAAAAAAAAAAATGTCATAAAACAAGCAAAAGTGTTACCCATCTTCATGATTTTACCCCATAACTAGTATTTTAAGTGACAATTTCAAAAATGTTGTTATGTTTCATTTTTAAAAATGGGTTTTACTAGTAGTACCACTTTTTTATTCAGATTTGATTTTAAGATTTTAGTTGCAATAATATTGGTTGTTAAGGCCACCACTTAAAAAGTGTTTCAATTTTAAACCCCAAAAATAAAGGGTGTCGTTGTTTGTATTATTTTCATTCAAGGGTTGATTTTAAGGTTTTTGTTTCAACAATTCTAGTTGTTAAAGCCATGGTTTCAAACAACTTGTAATTTTACCGCCACCCCCAAACAAGAGTGCCACTGATGACACCATTTTTTACTCAAAGGTTGATTTTAAGTTTTTTTGGGGCAAAATTGCAGGATTTTAAGTCCATGATTCAAAAAAGTTGTAATTTGAACCTATAAAATTGTTATTAGTAATGCCACTTTTTGATTGAGGTGATGATTGTACTATTTTTTATGCAAATATGTGATTTTGTAGTGCTAGAATTTTCAGTCTCACAATTTACTTCTCGATTAAGTAACTACATTTTGTCTCTTTTATTGTAAAAGATGGTTCAATTTCCTTTAATTTTAATAAAACCTTTTATTTTGTTAATCATTATACACAACATTGAATAACATAAACCACATTCATTTTCCTTACAAAAATATTAATTTTTCTTTGATCTTGAGAAGATTTTTGTTTCGCAGTGATTATGCAAAACAATATGCATTTAATGACATATACCACATTAAAAAAAAAAAAAATTACTCTTTTTTTTTGTTTTGATAACCTTTTGTTTTAAAAGTCATTATACAAAGCATTAAATAACATAAACCACATTCATTTTCCTTCCAAAAAAATTGATTTGCTTTCCTTTAGTTTTAATAAGACCTTTCCCTCACTAGTTATAATGCATACTGCAAAATAATGTACATTTAATAACACAAATCCATCACAAGTTTAATCTCTTTTATTTCAAATAATGGTTCATTTTCTTTTCGTTTTGATAAAGACTTTTTCTTTCATCAATCATTATGAAATAAGAGTGTTTATTCTAGTAATCATTGTGCAAAACATTGAATGATATAAACAATATCACTAATTTAGTCTTTTTGTTTTAAAAGATGATACATTTTCCTTTAAAAACGATGATTCATTTTCCTTTGATTTTGAAAAGAAAATTTGGTCATAATGCAACATATTGGGGATTGATTGATATAAGACAAAAGATATGTCATGTTAGCTTTAAACAGGTGGATGTAGGGTTGGAATTTCATATCACCTATCTCTATAAAATGAAATTTTGGTGATGGTTACTTAAGAAATTTTAAAAACTAAACCATTTGAATTAGTTCATCAAGATATTTATTACTATTTAACTATATGGTAAATTAAATTAATATGTATTTTAAAGTGTATAAAATGAGTGTTGAAAGCCAAATCTTCATAACAATTCCCTCCTCCCTCCCTATATTTTATTTCAAGCATATCATTATTGACCACATGTTATGTGACAAACCATTTCCATTACGTGTTTTTCTTCTCTTCTATAAAAATAATATTTATTTTCATTTAAAAAATATGATTCATTTTCTTTTGATTTTACTCATTTCATTTCCCATTAACATTACACATTTTCCTCTCTTCTATAAAAATAATATTCATTTTCATTTAAAAAATTATAATTCATTTTCCTTTAATTACACCGAAAGGCGTACACCTATTGACAATGGGCACAATTAATCACCTTTTAATCTAAAATTCTAATCTTATGGTTAACAATTGAAGATGCTAGCATATTCTTAGTGGTACTCTCTAATCAATGGATGAAATTTAATGCTCATAACTTCCTTGCATTTCTGAATGCTTCCATTACTTTGTTTACTTTTTCACATTTACTTAATATGATTAAGAAATTACTTCTCTAACCATTGATTGACAGGTTAACTGATTAAGAAAAATTAATATGTATAAAACTCTCTATTACCACGTTCCTTGAGATTAAGCGTTTGTAGCTGGACGACAGTACTAGCTGGACGCAGTGGTTAAGCTGGGCGTCGTTGCGTTTACGACCACATACAGGCCTGGATCAATTACGACCATCTTCAAAGGCGCTCAATGTTACCATAATGTTGGTCGGCTTGCCGAGACCGCATAAGCCCCTCATGTCTCTGAAAATCGATATACAAAGCGTTCTGCAAGAGTAGATGTTCGTTGGCTTTTCAGCGGGTACAGGGGGGCAATTTCTTCGAAGACCATTACGTTCTTGCGTGGAGCTTCACGACAGAAGGCACGACACCCCCACTTTATATCTCGAGTCTCCCATCGTTTGCCAACAAGTATAAACTCAGGCGTTCCAAGCGTCGGAGAGGGCGATTCATAGCCGGTGCTACAGCGGCCGGTCCGGTTGTCTTCTTGCTGATAATTGCTGCCGTGTTTATCAAAAGAGGGAAATACAGAGAAAAGATAGAAGGATGGGAGCAGGAATTCTGGCCCCATAGATTCATTTACAAGGAGCTCAGCGTCGCCACGAGTGGATTCAGGGACGAAAATGTTTTGGGCAAGGGGGGCTTTGGCAAAAAATATATTACATGGAAACCCTAATTGGGTTTGTAAATGAAATTAGCCTTTCGGCGTTCATCAGCCACAATCATGTGGCTGTGCTAGTTTTACTTCTATTTCATTTCATTTGGCTTGACATAACCACGTATTATGTGACAAGTCACCTACATCACACATTTAGTCTCATTTATTGCTAACAATTATTTCATTTCCTTAAAAAAAATGATTCTTTCTCCTTTAGTTTGAACAAGACAATTGCCACGAATGTTATACAAATCACTTGACATTAAAGTATATAAATAAATGTTAGGTTAACTTTCAGAGATTGGGTGCTATAAGTACAAATTAAAGGAGTAAGTGGAAGGTTTATGAAAATAATTTGGATTTTATTTTAAGATTAGAGAATTAATTTATTTTACACACACATATAAGTGGAGGGCAAAACAACTAGTTGTTGATCTCTTTTCATGTCAAGGAAAAGATACAATCTCATAGGGTATTTCTATGGGAGTTCAATAATACCCTCTATGTTTTTAGAGAGGTGGTGCTCCTCTATTCCTTACTCAAATAATAAATTGTATCCAGATTCATAAATAATGAATTTATCATTCATCACACTTATGCTTGTGAGTGGAGCACATAAAGAACAATTTGGAAAAGAACAAACATTTTAAATATAAAGAAGGAAATAGTTCATAACATTGTATCATGTGTGTTTCCATATCATGGAAAGACACAACAATATATCTGAAGCAAAAAAACCAAAGAAAAAGGTAGAAAGGATGGTCATTTAAGATAACTTTAAATGATCTAAACACATTCATACCATATGGATGCATAAGAAAATCATTCTCAATATTTCATGCTTAATATAGATGTTTGAAACCAAAAAAGTTATGAGCTCCCAAATATAGCTCTCTATGGGATTTATAAATATAAGTACAAATCGAGTGTTCAAACAACAAATAAACGTGTGCATCAAATCTGCACTACAAAATATTCATGATATTTAAACGATAAAATATAAAATGTATTCCTCCTAATGGGATAGGATGGAGCTCCCGTGGACCATATATCAAGCAGAGATAACCTGGAAAACATAAGAAGGAAATTATAAATCAATCTTGCACACAGTAATACTAGAGAGTCAAAACTGAATGATTTCTAAAAGGAAGAAGAAAGCAATAAGGTAAATGCTTCAAACAAGCGTATACTCACAAAAATGGAAGCAGAGAGATACTTGTTTCTTATTTTCCATTCTTTATATAATGAGAAGACCCAGTCGAACCGTTGTTGTCATTTATTTGATCTTCCCTAACTATGGAAAATTGATGATTTCCTTTAATGCATCTTGGATCCATTCTTGAATGTATTCACGTAACAGTGCCATCGTTATGGATTTGTTTTACCTTGATTCCAAATAAATCATCCTTAATTATCTTCAATGTGTCTCTTTATTGATGCAACATAAATTATTGACCTTCGTTATCATTTGTGAAACTGACCAACCATTGTTGAAGTTCTTCTTCTCAGAAGTTTTCCAAGTCATCAAATTCGGCTCCCCATGCAGCCTTTGGTGCACCCAATTTTGTTTCCATCTGGTCCTTATTCAATAGCATTGACTTCCTTATCAATATGAGACCTTCATGTTCCTTTATAACATCAAGAACTTTCAAGAATAGTAAAATTTTATTTTCCATTAGCGAATCACACATGGCATTCAATTGTCAGAGAGAATCTATTTGTGACAACCATCCTTGCATTTGCTTCATCCTGTATTTGGAAGGCAGGTCCTACGTTTATCTCACTAGATCATCCATAATTCATATTCTTTCCAGGAACGTTCTCGCAACATTCTTATAGAAATGATCATCGTTCCACAAATCCTTTTGCAAATATTCCTTGAGGGCTTGGATTATTTTGGTTGACACCAACTTCAATAGCTAATTCCCAATCCTCTTGCATAATTCCGAGTCTCTTATCAATATTTTCAGTAACAAATATTCTGACACCAATGAACAATTTTGTGGCCTTGGTAACCTTGGAGGTTGATCTAGACATTTCCTTAGGGAACTTCTATGGGACCATCACAGCTAATGGTTTTGCAAATAGTGGCTTCGGGGTAAGGGCCTCTTCCATCTTCCTTACTCTCTTCTTCAACCCCTCATTCTCTATTTCCTTCTCTTTTATTGAATGAGCCATAACTTCCCCCGTATCTTGGTGTACTCTAAGGAATCTTGAAGGTTTCAAGCCTTTTATATCAATTTTAGAGCTCCACTTCTCTATCACCCTTTTATCATTCATGTTGACTCTCTTGATGTGGAGCTTCTTGGATTGTAAATCGTAATTGTCATGGCGAAGAGTGATCGACTCTTCTACAAAAATGGTCGGACTTTCTCGGGCTAACTCCTCTACTATCAAATTACTTTTAAGTAACTACACCACAATCCATGTGGGCATGTTATTGTCTTCGTTGATTTCCATGTTCGTTGTGTTTAATTCCAAATCATCTAGGTATGCAAGTGCACCTGCCTCTAGGTTCCTCTTTCTTTTGGGTACAGAAGAAATGGTATGCATTTCCTCCAATTGGTGTCAAGGGGGGTCTCATCTATCTCCATCTCTGATGCATCCCTCCTTATTCTCCTTACCGCCATGAATTCTCTCCTGACCCTTATGGCCTAAAGAGGGATTTTTTTGTGGGTGGTGCAGTGTTCCACGCTCTGCGTTGGTTGTGGAACAACCCCTCCATCGGTGATGTATTTGATTATCTCCTTCAAAAGGAGGGACCTTTGTTGTACCCATATTTTAACTTATCACAATATGTGAATCCTCCTGAATTGGTTGTTTCTTTCTTTTGGGAGAAATGTTTTTCGGGACGATTGCCACCTTACTTTCAACATGTGGATCTTCATTGTCACCACCCCTTTTGAGTTTTCTTGCATCTTATTAGACAACTAATGGGAGATATCATTCAAGATGACTTGGGCCCAATCAAAGATGTTTCCCATATTTACGTATTAATAGAGGAAATACAAGACATACCAGGGGACGAATGTCATTGAGTCTTGACCTACCAGTCATGCAAAAGTCCAAGAAAATTCTTTGAAGGGTTGCGACATAAACAATGTGTTGATTTCATTGATGTTAGTGGGCGCAGTCGTGGGCTAGATCAAAAACCCCTTTAGTAGGCTCATTCCACCACCTTGGGAATCCAAAAAGGAGTTTGCTTTTAGATTTTTTGAGATTTTGCTCTGCATAGGTAGGCGCAACATCCTTTTGAAAGTAATTGGAGTTAAAGGGATGACACTTATGCCACCTTCATTGAATTGAATGATCTAGTGCTTGGAATCGAATCTCTTAGCACACCACGGGACCAACTCTCTGAAATCAAATGTCTCTAGCATGCACCCAACTTTTACTATTCGTGACATCCATGTTTTGTTCTTCAGCTTGTCTTCTTGAGAAAACTCGAAATACCATAATGTAATTAATTAATACATTACATTAATGTATCAATCAATATACCATAATGTAAATTAATTAATTTCATTTATACATTACATTTATATATTATTATTATATATTACATTAGTGTAATACAATACTTTAATAGACCATTAATTTATATACATTAATAGATTATTAATATATATTACATTAATATATATGTATTAAGAGGTGTAGGATAGTCGTTGATGGAGTTTGTTGTTAAGACACTCCGTGATGTTAAAGTCATTGGTTCAAACCCTGTGGGAACAAAAAATCCAACCAACACTCTCCAAAGACCGCAAATGCCAAAGACCGCAAATGCTTAACACCGGGCAGCTCTTCTAACTCGTAGCAGGCATTAACGTTCAGCTGTTTAAGCTTTGTCAGCTGCCCCAACCCGTGTATGCGCTTCAGCTTATGACATCCTATCGTATTCAACTCCTCCAAAGATACCAATGTTTCCATATTTGGCAGCGCCTCCAGTTTGATGCACTCGCAAATGCCTATTGTTTGAAGTGTTGTTGGCAATGCTCCAACCTCCACCAGACGATTACAACGGAGGATTTCCAGATGTTGAAGGTTGGGGAAAACAGCGTTAGAATAGGATGCCTCAGAAGCGTGCCCTCTCGAATCGATTGCTGTTTCAACCTCCCCTCCACCTTTTTTGAATGTTACTTCTCCTGACAGGCATTCTTTTATCTCCAAGAATTCGAATTCAAGATTCTCGATCCAGCTAATTCCCAACCTTTTCAACTGAGTCATCTTTCTAATGGAATCGGGAAAACATTTCAAGGGGCAACTGAGGAACTTCAATTCCTCCAAGCTCCTTAGATCACCGAACGAAGGTGGCAGCATTTCCAAGCAAGAGCTTTGCAAACTCAGAAATTTCAAATTACTTAGGTTTCCAATAGCACTTGGTAATTCTTTGCAGTCAACGCCCAAAGCCAATCTTTGCAAGGACCGTTGCCATCTAAGTTGGGGAGGCCATTCTTTAACATTGCCACAAGAGAAGTCTTCAAGTGTAGTGATTTTTCCCAGGGCTTCGCTCGACATGGTCAACTGCCTACAACCAGTCAAATGCAGAAATTTTAGTTTTATTAAATTTCCCAAAAGAATATGGGAGCATCGACAATTTACTGCACCTCTCCAAGTTAATATGCCGGAGCTTGGTCAAATTGCCGAAGGAATGTGGGAGCATCTGCAATTTTTCGCAATTATCCAAGTTTAGATGTTGTAGCTCGGTTAAATTCCCAAAGGATTCTGGTAACATTGTCAAATTGAGGGACCCATGCAACTCAACATGTTGGAGGCTGGTCAAGCTCCCAAAAGAATCTGGCAGATACCTCAAATATCGACAGTCACTTAATTCCAAGTGTTTCAAGGACTGTAGCTGGCAAAACTCATTTGGCAATGTTTCAGTTTCCAACGGCAGTTCATCATTATCATCAGAAATGGAATACCTCAGGACAATCTTCTCGAGGTGCTTCAGCAGCCCTATGGACTCTGGAATCTTGAACAGCCTAGATGCTTTGATATACAACTCCCTCAGCTGCAGAGGTGCCTGCAATGCTCCCTCTATGTCAACTTTGTGCATTGTGGTATATGTATACAGTAAAGCAATTTTTGCAATCAAGAAAAATAAAAACAACCTTTTGTCAATAAATTACCTACCTGAGAATCAAGATGCCACAGTTTTTCCAAATTCCTTCCAGTTATATATAAAATTCTTAAATTCTCCGTTGAAATCTTTGAATCTAAGGAGGAGTACGGACAGTTATACCAGCAGAGAAATATTAGTTGCGGTGGTTGCTCAACGCTGAATACGCTTTCCACACAAGAATCCCTATACGCCATATACCTCAGGTTATTGACTAGACGATCG
The DNA here is from genome assembly GCA_010110895.2 of Picea sitchensis. Taxonomy (NCBI): domain Eukaryota; kingdom Viridiplantae; phylum Streptophyta; class Pinopsida; order Pinales; family Pinaceae; genus Picea; species Picea sitchensis. Next base: position 232,373 of record SNQJ01S0048672.1, read on the forward strand.
AATTCCGCAGAATTTTTTACTCCTCGCACCTAAATTGTTATTGGAAACTGTTAGAAACAATATTGACATCCTTGCAAAGTTTAAGAATTCAAAATTTGAGATATAACAACACTATTTTGAAAGTCGGTCTAAAACTTCAAATACGTACAGGTGACTGGTCCGAAAGGTTTTTAGATGCGCGCCAAATACGACGACGTGAAGGTTCTTCGTCCGCCAGAGATCTGCCCAGGTCTCTAACGTGGTCGTGCATTCTTATACATTCTGCATCACGCCTGTCTCCAAACTCGTCCCAAACCCTCTCCACCTTCACCTCCACGAGGCAATTGTTCTGTAGATTCTGAAAACCCAGCGATCCGTGCCACCCGGATCCGTCCCATATCCTGATGGCTCTATCCTTCTCTTTTCCTATGAAGAAACAGGCAGTGTCTAAGAATATCAGCTTGTCTTCTTTATCCAGACTATCGTAGCTAATTTTCAGCGTATTTTGTATGTCCTCAGGAAGTATTTTGGATAATTTGGACAATTGCGCTTTCCAGATCTCGAGATTCTTTTCGCCATGAAGAAGCGCCCCGATGACTTTAAGAGATAACGGCAATCGATCGCAGGCATCCACAAGCTCTTTAACCACTTGTTCAAATCCTGCATCAGGACGAGGTCGGTGGAAGGCGTGCGAGCAGAAGAGCTTTGTGGAGTGTTGTGGATCTAGGCCTTTGAGCTCGTAGATACATAAATCATCAATTCCCCACCTTTTAAGTACGCCCTTATTCCGAGATGTAACCAGAATTAAGCTATTGGAACCAAGGACATCTTTGGCTGGTGAAACTAATGCATCCAGGTGCTCAGTATGATCCACATCATTTATAATTATAAGACTGTGAGAAGGTGAGAGATACTTTTTAAGAAGAGTGATACCTTCATGATTGTTTATTTGCACATCCCGCTGAGTCAAGTCCTTAATAAGTATTCTCTGCAAGGAATTTAAATACCCTCTAGAGGCGTTTTCTCTCACATCAGATAAAAAGCTGGAACGACGGTAATTTGTGCTCTCACTGTTGAAGAATTTCTTTGAGTGTCGTTTTTCCAACACCGCCAAGTCCCACAATTCCGACAACCCTAGCCTCCCCACTTTCATGCTGCTGCCATAGCACGCTTTTTTTAAAATCTTCTACTTTGTCATCCAATCCAGTCGGAAATGTGGAGACATCCAGGAGTATTTTTGGAACTATTTCCCGCACTCGTTCGACGACAGCGGCCAGCAGCTTCCCCTCGTCACTGAATAACATCGAGAAGAAACTTACTAGTAAGAAAAACCTAAATAAGGTATGATATACCTATGATTCTGACAAATGAAAAAAACGATGAAGAACAAAGAGGGACAGTTAGAGTTCTCACCCATTATACGGCGACTCTTCGAGCTCGAAACCGCTGATTTCTGCAACTTCACTGAGAGCATTCTTCCATTTTCTAATAGTGTTGTAATCGTATCGTGGTTCCAGAGAATCGAATGTTCTCTTATTTTGGAGCAAGAGCAGGGCTTGATCATACACTCCTTTTCCTTCCTCCGTCCACCGAAGTTCTGAAGGCTTGACACGGAAGAATACGGGAAGAATGGTTGACCTCTTCTCCCACATCGACTCCAGCATGAGCAGCAGCTCATCCAGACACCAGCGTGACTCCCCATAATTGGGAGAGAAAATAGCTATATTGACGGAGGCCGTTCGAATCGCACCTTCTATCTGATCAGTTAACTTTTCTCCCGTCTGCATTTCTTTCTTGTCCAGGAATACTTCCAATCCGTGTGCCTTGAGGCCATCGTAAAGAGCTTTGGCAAAGGTTTCTTTAACATCAGGGCCTCGGTGATTGAGGAACACATCGTACGGGTAGCAGTTGTTGCCAGCGGGAGTGGAGGTGGAGGCGCTGGCGCAGGTCGAGTTGGAGGTAGATGCCATGGGATGCAGAATATTGGGAATGCGCACTCGATTACCTCAAATAATGCGAGAGAATGGGAATTCGCAGTCAATTACCTCAATATTGTCGTCTGGTTGTGTGGAGCTCGCTAGCAGGTACTCCCAAGTTACCACGAGGGCTTTGGCACGCCTTGTGTCTCTATTTCTCAATACAAAACTGCAATGCAATGATGTCAGATACATTTACAGTTTGCTTATTTAATGACCAAAACTTATTGCCCTTGTCTATTATTGTTTATTTAATTATTAGAAAATTTGAATTAAAAACAGGCGAGAGTTTTAGTGGGTAACCAACTGGAAGCCAGAAGTGTGTGGCAGTTTCTTCCTTCGTCGGCACCTGCATTTACCGATTGATTTAGCCACCGACCTTGTGACACGGCCCACATGACGCGTTTAGTCTCTTTTAGTCTCTTTCATCTGAAATACGATTCGGTTCTCTTCAAAAAGATGATTTTTTGGGGTTTATCCCATGGAAAAATCTATTCCTTTTCATTTGATTTCGTTGAGTACCGCTTTCCACCGACCTCATGTTACACGCCACCCAAATTAGTCGTCTTTTTTATCCGAAAAGACGATTTTTTTTTTAATAAAAAAAGACGTTTTCCTTCAGTCTTGATGTTACCGGTGGGAATGTGGGAATGCAAAACTGCTAGCATTGAATGACATAAAGATATTGAGTGACAGTATAAGTGGGACCACATTTTAGATCTTGCCACCGACTAAGATGACAATGCGTTTAGCATTTTTTATTTTTTTTCATTTATAAAAAAGATATTGGTCACATTTCAGTGGAATAATGAGAAAGGACTGCAATAATGAGACCGGAGAAAGTAATAAAATCATATTCACACTATTAATTAACATTATGTTAGTAAGAAATAAAATTGAAATACCATTTTTTTTTATTTTTTATTTGGCACTATGATCATTGTATATGGGAATTTACATGTTGTGTGTCATATATTTAAGATAATTTGGAATTTTTTTAAGATAATTTGGAATTCTTTTTTAGTGATAAGGGGGTGAAAGGTTAGCAAATGACCATATTCATAGTGTAACCAATTAAACATCATATTAATAGGAGGCACCACTACCACTTCCTTGTGGCTATCTTCATTGACATAAGTGTCATGGTATATTGGAGTTGTATGATGTTGTGGGCTACATCTCTTAACCAATATGGAATTAATTTTTTTGTATAGAAAATTATTTATGTCGTAAAAACAATTACAAGAGGCATAGATTTTAAGTGTACCCAACTTAATAATGGACAATTGTTTTGGAAGGCATGTGAAAAGGGCATCGTGAAGTACTTTCAATGTTTTTTTTTTTTTTTGTGTTTGTGAATAGAAGGGAATGATAAAATTAAGCAACAAGGATATTCACACCACAATTAATCAACTTTTATGTTAGTCATAATCCATAATGCGAAATAGTGTGTATTTAATAACATAAATTTCATCACCAATTTAAACATGTTATCGACTTGATGAGAACCCTTTAGCGTTCTCTTTTTTTAGAAGTTGTATTTAGTCATTGTTTTTACCTCCATTTCAAAATGTGGTGTTCTCAATATCATCCTTTTCTGGGGGTTAAAATTACAATATTTTGTAACCATGACTTTAAAACTCATAATGTTGTTAACAAAAAAAACCTTAAAATTAGCCACCAAATAAAAAAGTGGTGAAATGACTGAAATAATACTTCATTAATAACAAATGACTGAAATATGCTTACAGACATAATGGAAATAAACTAGCTAGGGCGCTAGTAGCTTATCTCTGAGAAGAGATGTGGCGGTCACTGGCCTCTGAATTGTGTTATATTGAGGCTCGAAGGCCTATTATTATTGAGAAACAATGGAAAACCCTAAACATCTAAAGACCTAAACCTAGGAGATGAAACGCCAAGACTATGGGCCCCGTTTGGGTAAATTGGTACATTAACTTCCCGGGAATGTAACTTTGGCATACGATCTTCGTTTGATGCATTCCATACCTCGTTAGAAAGATCTATCCGAGGAATACAACTTTTGGGTGAGCAACATTGATTTTTGTTCCATGTTGCTCCCCATTTTATAAAAAAACGTCGTTTAGGGCCTCAAAACGGCTCCGGAAGTTCATGACCCAAAAAACTGCTAAAAATAGTAAACTGTGCGGAAACTGAAAAACTAAAAGAAGCAATGGTGGGGGTTCAAGTGGAATAGATGGGTGGCCACCATTATCCACCTGGATCAATGGAACTTTCAACAAACGTCAACTCATAGTGCTCTCCATCCTTGAAAATAATTCAAAGTCCTTGGAAATAATTCAAAGTCTATAAAATGGAAGAATGACATGGGAAAGAGGCTACCTTAATGTCCTTATTATGGCACACATAATTTGCAAAAAAGAATTTCTTAGAAAATACCATGATATTTCATATATTTATATATATTCAATTACTACAGGGAATGGCCTAATAGAGTTGTGTTTTTCAAGGATTTGTTCTAATGTTTGGTAGTTCCATTTGTATTTCATAATTAGTGTTTTAGTTTTAAGGCTTATGTTTTTTATGGATAAGATTTATGTGGTTTTTATTTATTTATTTTTTGCCACTTTTTAGTCCTCCATTCCAAAATCTAATATTTTGGAAAGTGAATTTTTAAATTTCTAAATCTTGTTTTGTTGAAGGTTGGGTAAATAAGGTTTGGTGAAAATGAACATTCTAAGGTTTGATCTCAAAAATGAGAAATGCATTGTTTTCATTGTATAGTAACTCGATATTGCCCTATGGAGGTTGTTCATTGATGTATCAAGATACCGATTTATTTCAATAATTACCTCATTGTTGTGTGGAGCTCGCTACCAGGTACTCCCAAGTTACCAGCAGGGCTTTGGCATGCCTTGTGTCTCTGTTTCTTAATACAAAACTGCAATGCAATGATATCAGTTTGCTTATTTAATGACTGAAACCTACTGCCCTTGTCTATTATTGTTTATTTAGTTATTAGAAAAAATGAATTAATGTGTGGCAGTTTCTTCATGGGCACCTACATTTACTGATTACTTTAGCCACCAACCATGTGACACGTCTCCACATGATGCATTTAGTCTCTTTCATCTCAAAGACCATTCCATTTCGCTTTAAGAAGATGATTCCTTTTCTTTTGATTTTTCCCCACAGACAAGACTGTTTCTTTTCTTTTGATATTGATTTCGTTGAACACTGTTAGCCACTGACTATGTGACACACCACATGACACGTTTAGTCTCTTTCATTTCAAAGACCATTGCATTTTGCTTTAAAAAGATGATTCCTTTTCTTTTGGTTTTGGCCCCACAGAAAAGACAATTTCTTTTCTCTTGATTTTGATTTAGTTGAATACTGTTGGCCACCTGTTAGCACATAAACTTGTCAAAGTCTTGTGAGTTGTGGTTTCTACCTAGGTCTGTAAGTTTTGCCTGTTTTTCCTCCTTTCGCAGACCCGATCGTAAGTTTTCCTCTCGGCTTGTAGTTTTCTGTTGTTTGTCTTCACATGTTTGATAGACCCGTTTTTCCTTAGCAGCTTTCCTGAGAAATATCGACCCTAAGCCTTTTTGTTTTCCCTAAAGTTGAGCACTTCTCTCTTTACCTTTGCCATTGATCCTTTTTCTTTCCTGAGCCTTTAGCTAGTCATCCAAGTAATTGTTCACAGGCTGCAGTCGTGAGCGCCAAGCACAACACTTAGAGTGGTCAAATATGGATTCAAATAAGGCGAGCGAGTAGGAGAAGTGTTCAACGACAGAGATCCATCAAGTGGAGCGTGTTATCGCTTTGTAAATTCCCAGAGGTTGTCAGGGAAGAAGAAATTTACCAGAGGTAACTTTATCCAACCACTTTGAAACTGGAATCTAGCCCTACCAGCTTTAGAGAGGGATCTCTCTATATGATTTAGATATGTTTTAACTTCAAGATATTAGGCTAGTTGAATAAAATAAGATTGACAGGTTTGTTGTTGTTTTTGTTAAGTTGGCTAAAAGTAATTTTACGCCACCATTGGGCTATGGAGTCTTTATTATAAAGATAGAAATCTAAACGACAAATAAAAGATTCTTTTCACAGGGCAAGATAATGGATTCTTTAGAAATAAAGTGACGAATAGTAGAAAAGACGAGAATATCAATTAAAGCAAAGAAGCATTTAAGAATTTCTTCACTGTAATATCAGAAGATAAACATTTAAGATCTTTCAAAGCCAGAAACAGGGTATACAAAGATAAATCCTGCAACATACGCTACTTTTAAAAGATTAGATTAGAAAACAATATGACCACTGAGCAAGAAAAACATTTAACATAGAAAATAAAACATCACCAATGAATAACACACAAGAATCTTGTGAAACGTCCCTTTTTGTATTGCTGGAAGATCTCTTGATAAAAATTACATTCTTTATGGCTTACAGGGTGTAAAGAACAACCCTCAGTACTTCCAAGTTTGAAGTATTTATAATCAAAATTACATACGATCCTTTCATTAAAGATCAGGACCTAGGAAATCTAAATTTAGCTAACTAACTTAACAAGATACAAAAATTTAGGAAACTGTTTGATGACGTGTTGGAACTTCATGCTGATTTCTGGGGTAAGCCGTTGGTGAGGCCTCTACATGACCTCGTTTGACTGGATAGTTGACTAGGCTCTGACACCTCATCACCTACTCGATCAAATTGCAAATATCTTCCCATTGAAGGTGACTAGGAACGATGACTTTGAGTATCCTTCGGTATACTTCGTCCATCTCTATGTGCTTGGAAAAATTCAGCTTGATGACGAAGATGTACCGGATCTCATGTTGTATGATGATGTCCAACTATAAAGCATCTAGAAATGCCTTGCCTGTGATACTGCCTTGTATTCCTGAGAATTTTGAGCTATCTTTAGCCACAGTGGCTAGCTTCTTTTTATAATCGGCAAGTGTCATTAACTTGTCATTTATAACTCTTAAACCGAGAAGACCTTTCTTTTGCAAAGCTTCGATTTTGCTGAAAAATCTCTGCACTCTCATGTCCATAGTCTAGACCTTTTCCTCCAGTTGTAGCATCGGTCCTCTCTTGGTCAGGACCCTCTTGACCTCAAGGATGGTCTCTGTCCTGTCTTCAATTTTCAACTCTTCTAGCTCCTCTCTGGAATTCAGGAATTTGATGATCTCAGTAGCTTCTGTGGGCATCTTTACCAGTTCTCCTCGTATCTTCTCAATGGCTTGCTTACTTCTCTGTACCAGTTCGTTTTGCTCGAACATGATTTGTATCATCGACCATATTTCATTCATGGACTTAGTGATATCCATCCATACACTTTCCTTTACCTCATCAAGTGTTTTGCCTGCCACTGTTTGCTTTTGCAACTGTTGTAATTCCTGTTTGAGTCTGTTTGACGTTTGTTTTTCCTTGGAGTAGCTGGTTTGATAGGAAGATTTGAGTTCCCGAAGGTTCTCAACCTCTTTTTTGAGTCTACTGATCTCTATCTCCTACAAATTCATTTCCTCCATGGATTTCTCCAGTTCTACTATTTTTTCCCGAGATGTCAGTGGAGTTGCTAAAGGAATTTTTGCCGTTGATACTGCGCTTACTCCCATAAGTGGAACTACGCTCAGTGGAATGACTTCCATGGGATTTGATTGTTTCTTTTCTTTCACTAGCTTTTCCAATTCTGCTTCCATTTCCTTCAACTGTGCATTCTGCTCCATGATCAGCTTGAGCATCTCATCTTTTTCTTCTTCTGTCTTAGCTATCTCCTTTTCCTGTGCATCTTCTGTTGGTAGCAATTTCAACTGTTTTCTCAGAGAGGCTATATCTGCATTTTATTTTTAAGCATCTTCTCGACTGCTTTCACATTCGAGCGATCATACCCGATCTTGAGGACCAGTTCTTCCAAAGTTTTAATTCTATTATCCTTTGCAAAGGATGATATCTTTTCTAATTTGAGCTGTGTCTGGACATTGCTCACGGATACTTGTAGCTTAGAGGCAACAGTGGAAACATTTGCCAATGTGGAGAAAACCATTTCTCCAGTTTGCCTATGCAGATCCATTTGATCAGCAGGATGCACATCTTTAGTCTGGAATTCGAATGTCGCCCTTTTGTAATCGGTGATTACTTTCAGGTCTGGCACCTATGCTTGCAGAAACGCCATGTGCATCCTACCCTTTTCAGTGTCGAATGTAGACAACAGTCTGTGTTGTGCAGTTGATGTTTGCTTCCAGAATTGAGCATAAGTGTTGTTGTTTAGCATCTGATTCTTCTTTTTGATCATATCATATTTCTCAAAAATGCTCAATTTTGGTCCCATCTTGCTTGACTGGATGACTGGTGGAGTATCCGTGGTCATTTTGGGCAAAACGACATACATGATCTATTTGCTGCTTGTTCTAAGAAGCGACCAGTCATCCATCTTGGTCAAGGTGGGTTGGATTTCATTTTCACCAGTCGTGTCAGGCGCATGACTGGTTTTGGGCCTTTTAGTGTGTAACTGGAACTCTTCAACCAAGACTTCGGTGACAGAAGGCGAAATGTCTTTCCTGGGTCTTTTCTCTTTGGGAGCTTGTGTTAGAAAAATAGGACCGCGGAGCAATAAAATAAAACAAATGCAGAAACAAAACACAGAAGACACACAATACAAGAGAGACACAGAT
>SNQJ01S0048672.1:241002-256423 GCA_010110895.2 Picea sitchensis
GGGTCTGGAAAGATTTGTCAACCGTTGATCTGGGCACCCACTCTCCAGCCTTTCATCTATGCACGGTCTTTATTCGGTGAGTGAAAAATCATATTTGCTTGGAAGCTTAGGATAAGTACATTTTGTGGGTTTGCCCAAGCTTTCTCTATTTTAATCACCATGGGAGTTAATTATCAAATCTTTAAACCTCAAAAATATAGTTCAACATTGATCATCATGCTTGTTTTATTGGAATTAAGCAAACTACCCTATGTTCTAACCTAATTACCTATGAAAATTAGCCCAGATTAAACTGTTGGACTAAGGAAATACTCTACCCTGGGGTTATTTGACCAAGATTAGGCAGTTTGGTCAAATTTATTCACTAGCTAACCTAAATCACTTGGCTAAGATTAAGCAATTTAGCCAAGATTATTCACTACTCCTATCGGCATCAATTTAAAAGGAGTTGGCCATGCTTGAACTGTATGGACCAAATCATTGTTATTGCATGTGGCTCTATTGAATTTATTTTTATGCCCTCTTTATTTTTTCTTTCTTTTTCTTTTTCTTTTTTTCTCTTTTTCTTTCTTTTCTTTTCTTTTATTTTTCTCAAATTATTTGCAAAATAAAAAATCATTTGACAAACAAAAAATAATGAAGAGATAACATTTTAGTCACCAGTTGATCCTATAAACTATAGGGTTATAACACTGGCTCCACCTGGGGATGGTACTCTCCTTGTGAAGTGCCAAGAATCTTGTTTCCTGATGTCCTGAAAAAAAAATTTCTCCTCAGTTGTCTTTATTGTTTGATTTGTTTTATTTTGAAAATTTGATGACAATGTTCAGTGGCTTAGGGCCTTCTCCACGGGCTTCAACCATCTGATCAAAGTTGTTCACTCAAAAACTTGTAAGAAAAATGAAAATGATTTGTACAATGGAAAAGTGTGACTGAATGATCCCTACTGAGGAGGTGAATAGTGCTTCAACATTCTGCCATTCACAGGTCCTCTTGGAAAATTGGTCCCGTCACTGTCGTTGAGCAGGAAGGCATTATTTCCTCTGAATGCAATAATTGTGTAAGGTCCCTTCCACAGACTGTCGAATTTTCCATGCTTCCCCTTATCTTCATTGCGGGCATCCCATCTCAAAACCAGGTCACCCAGCTCAAAGTCATCTTGCTTGGTTCTTTTATCAAAGATCTTTTTGATGCTTTCCTGGACTACCTGATTTTTGTTTTATATCTCTTCTCTGGACTGCTGCAAATGGATCATTTGGTTTATCCTTCTTTGGGAGTCATTTGGTTCGGCTTGCATTTCTTGCAACAATTTCATGACAGGAACCCCTAAGGAGGTAGGAAAAACTGCTTCGGTGCCATAGACCAACTGGTATGGAGACATACCAAATGACCTCTTGGTGGTCAGTCTGTCGGCTCACAGTGCAAAAACTAGCTTGTCATGCCATGACTTTTTTTTTTCTTGCAACGTCTTCTTAATAATGTTCACCAGGGTTTTATTGGATGACTCTGCCAGGCCATTACCCTGAGGGTAATATGTTGTGGAATGTCCCAAACTGATATGATACTAGTTGCAAAAGTTTATGAGCTTCTTGGACCAGAAAGCAACTGCATTGTCAGTTATAATCTTTCTAGGACATCCAAAACGAGACAAGATATTATTTTCTAGAAATTTGATAGTAACTGAATCAGTAGCTTGCCTGCTTGGTACAACTTCGATCAATTTTGTGAAATAATCCGTAGCAGTAAGAATCCACCTGTGCTGGCCCGAAGAGGGAGGATGTATTTCCCTGATGAAATCTAATCCCCATTGCTGGAAAGGAGCTTCAACAGAGATTGGTTTCAGGGGCAAAGGAAGGAGCTTTTTTTTACCCTCGAAAACCTGACATTTATGACACGAAGTCACCTTCTGGTGCACATCAACAAATAGTGTAGGCCAATAGAACCCAACTATAAGAATTTTATTAACTGTGGTCTTCCAGCTGAGATGACCACCACAGTCTCCTGCATGAAAATCCTGCAATACCTTGTCAGCTTCATCCTTCAACAGACAATTTAACAAGATACCTCCAGGATCCTTCCAATATAGATTGCCTTCTAGAATACAAAACTTTAATGCTTTCAATTTCAAAAACCTAGCTTTAGTTTTGGTCAGACCAGGGGGAGCTTCTAAGTTATGCAAAACAAATATCAGGTCTGCGTACCATGGAGAGTTCAGAAATACCTCTTTTATGTTCGAAGTCGCTTGCTCTCCCTGTTCATCTACTGCAGCTAAGAAATTAATATCAAGAGCATGGAAATTAGATTTAGCCATTAACTTTGCTAGACCTTGACCTTTAATCAGTTTGGTAGGCTTAATCTCTATATCATACTCTAAAATGACAGCAATCCACTTTCCTCTTCTGCCATCGGGATTGTCCTGGGTTAAAATGTCCTTTACTACTGCATTCAAAACATATGTGATGGTGTGGGAATGGAGAATATATACTCTAAAATCCTTTATGGCTTTCACCAGGCAAAAGCTTGTTTCTCCATTATTTTATAATTCAAAGAAACATCTCTTAAAGCTTTACTGAAAAAGGCTATGGGTTGTTCATACCCTTCATTGTTCTTCTTTAGTAATATTATTACAATGGTATGTTCAAAAGCAAAAGAAAAAAGGTAAAAATCTTTGGTGAAGTCAGGACTGATCAAGACCGGAGCCTGTGTGAGTGCATGTTTAACTTGTTCAAAAGACTGCTTGGATTCAATGTCCCATTTTATTTTTGTGTCCTTTTTTAACATGTTGGTGATGTTCCTGAGAAGCTCGGACAGGTCAGGAATGAATCTCCTCAGGAAGTTTATTTTTCCAATGAAGGACTGCAACTCTTTGATATTCCTTGGGTGTTCTAATTTCTGAATGGCCTCTATTCTGCTGGAATCTATCTTAATTCCGTCCTTAGAGATTATGTGTCCCAACAGTTTACCTTCCTCTAAACCGAAGAGACTTTTCTTAGGGTTCAGAGAGATCCTAAATTTCCTGCATTTATCAAACACTCGTCTGAGATGTCGTAAGTGCTCGTCATCTGATTGGGAATAAATAGTTACGTTGTCCAGATAAATGACAATAATATGCCAAGTTCTTCCACAAAAGCGATGTCCATCACTCTTTGGAAAGTGGCTCCCGCGTTCATCAACCCGAAAGGAATTTTCACATACATGAAGGTACCCCAAGGTGTTGTGAAGGCTGTTTTCTCTTGGTCATCTAGATGAACTAGAACCTAGTTATAACCTGATAAACCATCTAGTAAGGAGGTGCGACTGGATCCAACTACCTTTTGTAATATGTGGTCCATTTTGGGCAATGGGTAGTTGTCTTTTAGGGAAACTTTGTTCAAGTTTCGAAAATCAATGCAGAGCCTGATTTCCCCAGTTTTCTTTTGGGTTGGGACCAGATTTGAAACCCATTTGGAAAATCGTAAGGGAACTATGATTTTGGCATCATACATCTTTTTGATTTATTTTTCTATCAGGGGAAGTAACTTGGGATTGATTCTCCTAAGTTTCTGTCTGAAAGGCTTTTGATCTTATTTTATCGGGATCCTATGTTGTATGATGCTTGTGTCATAAGATTTTAGATCTTCGTAACCCCAAGCAAACACGTCTGAATATTCCTTGAAAAGTTCAATGTATTTGAGTTTCTGCTAAGGGGGTAACGATTTGGAAAGTTTTACCATCTTAGGCTTCTCTTCTGTCCCTATGTTACAGTCTTCAACTTCTTTACCACTGGCTTTGATTTTTGGTTTTTTAGCTACATCATCAAAATTAAATAAGTCTTCTAACGGAACTAAGCCCCTAGGTAAAGCATTACTCTTCAAATGCAAAACATCAGATTCTATCTCATCTTCACCTAACTCTCCTGAATCTATTTTATTTACACTATCATTTCCAAAATTAGATTTATTCACATTTTCATCCTCATTTTCTAAGTCTATGTTTGTACACTTGAAATCATTTTTACACCGTAGAAAATATTCAATTTGATCATCATTTCCAAATACCTACTAGTATCTGATGTTGTCTGGGACAATCGGTCTGCACTTCACCTTCACCGTGTATGGGTGAGTAGAACGAAAGGGTATCTTGCATGTAGCTGCCGATGTGGCTAATCCATTTGCCAAAATGTTCTGTCCCCTGGGCATCACCTGCAAATCAACTTCAGTGAAACATTGAAGGGAATCCAAAACAACGTTCCTATAAGCTCTAAGCCTGGGATGTTTTTTTGCATACTCACCTTTAATTTGTTTAATAATCAATTCAAAATCGCCTCTTACCATGATTTTTTTGGCACCAACCTTCTTGAGTAGTTTGAGACCGAGCATCAAAGCTTCGTACTCAGCTATGTTGTTAGTGCATTGAAAATTTAGTTTGTAAGAGTGGTTCTCCGAATGCCTGGTTTTGTGATTGTGCAACCAAACTCCTGCTCCAGCTCCTTCTTTACATACAGCACCATCGAAGTCCATACTCCAAAAATCTGCTGGCAAATCTTCACATATTACATTTTCTTTTCTTTCTGCCTCAGTGATTTCATGGCTTTCTTTCGGATTGATTGTAGCTTCTTCCAACTGAGCAATTTTTTCTTACATATCGCCGTCATTATATAGGATGAAGAAATCTAGATCGGAATGTGCAGAGTACAGAGGATAGTTATGTGGATTTTCTTGGCTACTAACCATGTATTTCTTCAGCGTCTCTCTGTACAGTCTTATCTGTTGCCCAAATACTGGGATGGTAGCATATGACATATCCAATTGCAAGGTGCCTTTCAACTTGGCCCCCCAAGACCTGGACAGTAACATACCATATTTCGGGGGAATGTCTATGACTACAACATCCATAACCATACTTTTTGCTGGAATCTGAACCAGAGTGATGCATAGGTCCTTGATTTAACCGATACACCTGACTTTGCTGGAGTCAAAAGAATGTAAATCCTTGTAAGGCCTAGTGACCTCGAGTCCCAGTTTTTCCATCACTTCTTTAGGCATCAGGTTATGGGAAGCACCTGAATCTAACATAGCATTGTGCAGAATCAGGTCATGTATATTAAGGCTGATGTAAAAAGGAGCGACAGCACCATTGTTAGTCTGACTGTCAACTTCAGGGCCAAACAGGAGTTCAGGTTGATCGTCGGTAAGATTTACTGTGTCCGAATGATTCGTTGATCCAACGGTTAAAGCCTTCATGCCTATATCGGGTTCAATTCTTAGTGCTTTGATCACTTGTGATCGGTAAGCATCCTTACTCAAACTCATAAAGAGGAATGCGAATTTTCGCTTTGGCTAATTCCCCTTCAAGGATGAAAGGAGTAGGGGCTCTGTTTTGGCTCAGCAACTCTGATTTGTCCACCATAGTTTTCTGGGAAGAAGTACTTGGTTGATTAGTTAATGAAACCTCAGTCTGAATTGATCTTTGTAAAATGGTAGGGTTTCCTTTTGCTGGAGCTTCAACGTTACCTTTCTCAGGGATCTTCTTGGTAGAAGGCTCAAAAGTTTTCTTGGTTTCAATGGTCTTCTTCGTTTCGGTTACCTTTTTTGGGGAGCTTTCGTCTGTCTTTTTACTTCGCATATTATACTACCTGTGTACCTCCATGATGGCATTCTCAAATGCCCGTTGTTAGGTATCTTCAGCTTCTTCACTCACCTTTGTTTGAGAAAGAAGGAAAAGTTCTTGCTCTTCCTGAGTGAGGAAAATGGCTTCGTTATCATGAATGCCCATGAGGTTTATGTGTGTGTCTTCTACTCCTTCAATTATGTCCTCTCCTTCATCAACATAGTTTTCTTGTAGAGTTGGTCTGATCTGTTGATCGGGACCCCTCTATTCTCTTTGATCCCTGGGATCTCTCTGCTTGATTTGGGGAGGGTTTCTTCTAAAGTTAGGATTTCAAATTTGTGGAGCAGGTTGGTTTTCTCTAGGAGGATTTCTTTCGGTAATAGTAAGTATCTCCATCATCCTTTCCATTGCTCTAGCTAAAGAGTCCAATTTGGAGTCAGAGGAAGATGTGGAAGGTTCCTCTTTAATTGTAACTCTCCTTTCCATCCTCTGTCGTTCTCTTTTAGCCAACAGGTTGGCCTCCACACTTATTGCGCTTTTCTGCATGTCTTCCAGGGTGGCGAAGTTTCTTTCCCTTAATTGATATGACATATCAGTGTCAAAACCGTCAGGGAATTTTATCAATGCTAAACCTTGTGGGGGTTTAATGTCATCTAGAATCACATTGTACAGATTGTTGAAGCGGGTGCAATAGTCTTGTACGGTCTCACCTTGATTCTTTCTAATGTTTTCATATTCTGACAAGATCTGGAGAGGGTTTTTCTTTACCTCCCATCTGTCCAGAAAACGTCTTTGAAACGCTGTAAGGTCGAGCACTTATGCAGCACACAAGCATTTATACCATTTCTTAACATCCCCAATCAGACTCTGCACAAAAATTCTCATTTGAACGTCAGCTTCATCTACTTCCTGGAAGTCAAAATAATCATTCATTTTATCAACGTGTTGCTGTGCGTTCAAGGGGCCTGTACCATCGAACTGTGGGAGTCTCATTTGATAGTCCTGGGGCATAGCATGTAGAGGTGCGGCCAATACCAAGGGAGCATATCTGGCAACCATGATAGGTGGAGGGGGTGGAAAAACAACCTGCGTAGATGGGGTGGTAACGAACAATGAGGAGGATGAGGTACTAGCTGGAACAGAGTGAGCGGTTTGAGGTTTTGCAGTGGGAGATAGTATTTTGGGGGTTTGGGGTTGCAGGATGATTGGATCTAAAATGGTTTCAATCACAAAGCTATCGTATTTCGTTCTAAATAGGCTTTGTTTGAAAATGGTGTCAAAGTCAAGATCCTGAAGGGCAACAAGCTCCTCTGGAAGAGAAGGGGACCTGTGAAGGGGACTATTAGTCACTAAACTTTCTGCAAAGGTATTATTTTTGAGTAGTTGTTCTGGATTATCAGTTGCTACTGCAGGTTCCGGGTCTAGGTGGGATCGAGTGTAAACTCTTTTAGGAGCCAGATTTTTAATCTTTATATATTTTTATTTTTAGTTTTATGAGTCCGAAACTATTATACAAGATTTTAACAACCTCTAAACATCATTTCTTTTTCAGACTTATAATTTGTTTAGAAACAAAGCTTTCTTCTAAGAAAAATAAAATGTGGGGTTGAAAATTTCATGTCCCCAATACGGTCGCCACTATGTTATCACTCTGTAAATTCCCAGAGGTTGTCAGGGAAGAAGAAATTTACTAGAGGTAACTTTATCCAACCACTTCGAAACTGGAATCTAGCCCTACCAGCTTCAGAGAGGGATCTCTCTATATGATTTAGATATGTTTTAACTTCAAGATATGAGGCTAGTTGAATAAAATAGGATTGACAGGTTTGTTGTTGTTTTTGTTAAGTTGGCTGAAAGTAATTTTACGCCACCATTGGGCTATGGAGTCTGTATTATAAAGATAGAAATATAAATGACAAATGAAAGATTCTTTTCACAGGGCAAGATAATGCATTCGTTGCATTCTTTAGAAATAAAGTGATGAATAGTAGAAAAGACGAGAATATCAATTAAAGCAAAGAAGCATTTAAGAATTTATTCACTGTAATATCATAAGATAAACATTTAATCTCTTTCAAAGCCAGAAACAGGGTATACAAAGATAAATCCTGCAACATACGCTACTTTTAAAAGATTAGATTAGAAAACAATATGACCACTAAGCAAGAAAAACATTTAACATAGAAAAAAAAACATCACCAATGAATAACACGCAAGAATCTTGTGAAACGTCCCTTTTTGTATTGCTGGAAGATATCTTGATAAAAAAAACAGTCTTTATGGCTTACAGGGCATAAAGATCAACCCTTAGTACTTCCAAGTTTGAAGTATTTATAATCAAAATTACATACGATCCTGTCATTAAAGATCAAGACGTGGCGAATCTAAATTTAGCTAACTAACTTAACAAGATACAAAAATTTAGGAAACTGATTGATGACGTGTTGGAACTTCATGCTGATTTCTGGGGTAAGTCGTTGGTTAGGCCTCTGCATGACCTCATCTGACTAGATAGCTAACTAGGTTCTAACACCTCATTGCCTACTCAATCAAATTGCAAAGCTCTTCCCATCGAAGGTGACTAGGAACGACGACTTTGAGTATCCTTCGGTATACTTTGTCCATCGCTATGTACTTGGAAAAAGTCAGCTTGATGAGGAAGATGTACTGGATCTTGTGCTGTATGCTGATGTCCAACTGTAAAGCATCTAGAAATGCCTTGCCTATGATACTGCCTTGTATTCCTAAGAATTTTTAGTTATATTTAGCCACAGTGGCTAGCTTCTTTTTATAATCGGCAAGTGTCATTAACTTGTCATTTATAACTCTTAAACTGGGAAGACCTTTCTTCTGCAGAGATTTGATTTTGCTGAAAAATATTTGCACTCCCATGTCCATACTCTAGACCTTTTCCTTCAGCTATAGTATCAATCCTCTCTTGGTCAAGACCCTCTTGACCTCAAGGATGTTCTATGGACTGTCTTCAATTTTCAACTCTTCTAGCTTCTCTCTGGTTTTCAAATTCAGGAATTTGATGATCTCAGTAGCTTCTATGGGAATCTCTCCCAGTTTTCCTCATATCTTCTCAATGGATTTCTTACTTCTCTGTACTAGTTCGTTTTACTCAAACATGATTTGTATCATCGACCATATTTCATTCATGGACTTAGTGATATCCATCCAAACACTTTCCTTTACCTCAGCAAGTGTTTTGCCTGCCACTGTTTGCTTTTGCAACTGTTGTAATTCCTGTTTGAGTCTGTCTGACATTTTTTTTTCCTTGGAGTAGCTGGTTTGATAGGAAGATTTGAGTTCCTGAAGGTTCTCAGCCTCTTTTTTGAGTCTAGTGATCTTTGTCTCCTACAAATTCATTTCCTCCATGGAGTTCACCAGTTCTACTGTTTTTTCCCGAGCTCTCAGTGGAGTTGTTGAAGGAATTTCTGCCACTGATACTGTGCTTACTCTCGTAAGTGGAACTGCGCTCAGTGGAATGAATTCCATGGGATTTGATTGTTCCTTTTCTTTCACTAGCTTTTCCAATTCTGCTTCCATTTCCTTCAACTGTGCATTCTACTCCATGATCAGCTTGAGCATCTCATCTTTTTCTTCTTCTGTCTTAGCTATCTCCTTTTCCTGTGCATCTTCTGTTGGTAGCAATTTCAACTGTTTTCTCAGAGAGGCTATATCTGCATTTTATTTTTAAGCATCTCCTCGACTGCTTTCACATTCGAGCGATCATACCTGATCTTGAGGACCTGTTCTACCAAAGTTTTAATTCTATTATCCTTTGCAAAGGATGATATGTTTTCTAATTTGAGCTGTGTCTGGACATTGCTCAGGGATACTTGTAGCTTAGAGGCAATAGTGGAAGCATTTGCCAACGTGGAGAAAACCATTTCTCCAGTTTGCCTATGCAGATCCATTTGACCAGCAGGATGCACATATTTAGTATGGAATTCGAATGTCGCCCTTTTGTAATCGGTGATTACTTTCAGGTTTGGCACCTATGCTTGCAGAAACGCCATGTGTATCCTACCCTTTTCAGTGTCGAATGCAGACAACAGTCTGTGTTTTGCAGTTTATGTTTGCTTCCAAATTGAGCATAAGTGCTTCTGGTCAGCAACTGATTCTTCTTTTTGATCATATCGTATTTCTCAAAAATGCTCAATTTTGGTCCCATATTGCTTGACTGGACGACTGGTGGAGTATCCGTGGTCATTTTGGGCAAAACGGAAGACATGATCTGTTTGCTACTTGTGCTAAGAAGTGACCAGTCATCCATCTTGGTCGAGGTGGGTTGGATTTCCTTTTCACCAGCCATGTCAGGTGCATGACTGGTTTTGGGCCTTTTACTGTGTAACTGGAACTCTTCAGCCAATACTTCGGCGACAGAAGGCGAAATGTCTTTCCTGGGTCTTTTCTCTTTGGGAGCTTGTGGTGTAGTGGTCTGTGTGACTATGACCAAAGGGTCCTGTTGTTCTATCTCGACCAGGGTGTTTGGTTCCCGTTCTGTTTGATTGGCGAACTTCTCTATCTTGGGCTTGGGTTTATGAACATATGGGATATTCTTGTTTTTAACTCTCATCTCTCAAATAATCCCGCATGGGTCATAGTGCCATATGAAACTGCTCTGAAACTTCATCTCCTTCAGCAATCTATCTGATTCCTCTCCGGTGCCTCAACTCTTGCAGATGAAACACCCAATCTGACCTTTAATTCTAAGTTGTTGATTCTTTTTCAGAGACATGAAATGTATGTCATCTGAATTAATCATATGCCTTATATATTCTAGGGGAAAAATCCTCATGGGTAGATACCTGGGAAAATTATATGGGGCCAACTCTAATCCATAGACTCTGATCTCAGTGTGGTTTTGGTACAAATACCAATCACCAGTCTTTGTAAGGTCTGAGAGATGTAAAATCCTCGTTAATTCTAGGTCTGGGTCTGCCGCTGAGCATACTCACCACTGGGTGGTAGAACTGCTCGATGAACTGCTTGAAACTGGATTCTATAGAGTTATGTCTGAGTAGCGAGGTCCACGCTATTACTGCCTGCGGCCTCCCATCCTTGTCCATATTCTGCATTGAAAAGGATAATTTGTTCGCTTGAAAGAAAACGAACAGGTAAGCCAATATTGAAGAATACTGGAACATGCCTTCTGTGGCGAAATTAATGAATTGTTCATGAATGTTGTCCACCAGGAACGTACTGTAGTTGAAATGAGTAGTGGGTCTCTCATCTGTGGAGAAAATGGACAGAAATCCCAAGATGGGTTCATCCACCCATTGATCCAAAAAATACCCAAGAAAAGCTCATAGTGACGAGATGACCCGGTTTCCCTTTACTGAGAATAGGGAGGAAGGATAAGGGCAGTTTGTAGTGGGGAGATGAGTGGATTGTGGGAGAAAAAGCTCAAAAATTTGAGCTCTTTGGGGGAATGACAGCTTCTGGTAGAGTTCTGTGATGATTTCAAGGTTGAAAGGTGAGGCAGATTCGGCTCTGGATATCTTCATCATCTGATCAATGGTTTCCGGTGTGATGAGGAATATAATTTCTCCTGATGAAGAAATTATGGCTCTTTGGTTGGGGATGTAATGGGCCTGGCATTTGAGTGTGAATTCGGGAAAATGGTGAATCTGGGGGAAAATATATAGGGGAAGGTTGGACTCCCAGAGCCCAATTTCGTCACTCTGGTCCAAGAAAATGTCTTTTAGCCATAATTGTAATTCTGCGAAGTCGAATTTGCATCTGGTGTCTGCGATTAGATGATATTTATCGGCCAAATGAATCCTATCGAGATCGACAGGAGGTGGGAGAAAATGATTTTCCTCGACCTCTGTTTTCTTTGATTTTGGTGCCATCACTGTAAAAGTACCTGCAAGTAAAACAAAGTTAGTCGGGGATGACTATGGCTTTGGACAATTGACTGTAACAGAGAGGAAAATGGGAAAAATATTTCTCTGGTTCAACGACAGGGTAAATGATGGGAGAAAGAAAGGGAGAGGTAGTTTTGAGCGAACGGATACCCGTTAGGTGCGAGGGACAACTTAGTAGGCTAACGGATAGGTTAGCCTGTAATAAATTGCCAACGGGTGATTTGGAGCATGAGATGTCAGGCAACAATGAATGACAAATACGGTCTGGTGACGTGGAGGATGTTGATTGGGACTTGACCATGGTGAAGGGACTTGTAATGGGTGAACTGAGGGAGATGGAATGACGGAGTAATGAGATGTGACCCTTTGGGGAAAATGTGGAAAATGACGTCATGGGGTGACGGGGTAAATAAAAAAAAAGGGAAGTGGTAAGTGATGGGATTTTGGACCAACAAATTTCTGACACATAGTGAAGATGGGCCCGCCAGAAAAACAATCCATTCCGAACCCCCCCCCCTCCATTAAAAACATATCTATAGGAGGGGTCCGAAAAACAACACTAGCCATCGATCAACGTGCATGCTCCTGGACCATAGATCTATGCGTGAAATATAACCAACATTCTAGACTCCCCTCTACCATTAAAAGTAGAATGGTCGGGGGGGTTCGGAATCCAATCTCAGTCGTTGATGAAAGCGCTTGATTCTCATTTGTTCAGATGTGTGCCTTCATTATCTCCGATTCTGGACACCCCCCCCGTTAAAGGTAGAACGGCCAGGGGAGGGTCCAGAAATATTTGTCAACCGTTTATCTGGGCGCCCGCTCTCCAGCCTTTCATCTATGTGCAGTCTTTATTCGGTGAGCACAAAATCATATTTACTTGGAAACTTAGTAAAAGTACATTTTGTGGGTTTGCCCAAGCTTTCTCTGTTTTAATCACCATGGGAGTTAGACATCAAATCTTTAAACCTCAAAAATATAGTTCAACATCGATCATCATGCTTGTTTTATTGGAATTAAGAAAACTAACCTATGTTCTAACCTAATTACCTATGACAATTAGCCTAGATTAAACTGTTGGACTAAGGAAATACTCTACCCTGGGGTTATTTGACCAAGATTAGTCAGTTTGGTCAAATTTATTCACTAGCTAACCTAAATCACTTGGCTAAGATTAAGCAATTTATCCAAGCTTATTCACTACTCCTATCAGCATAAATTTAAAAGGAGTTGGCCATGCTTGAACCGTCTGGACCAAATCATTGTTATTGCATGGGGCTCTATTGAATTTATTTTTATGCCCTCTTTATTTTTTCTTTCTTTTTCTTTTTCTTTTTTTCTCTTTTTCTTTCTTTTCTTTTCTTTTATTTTTCTCAAATTATTTGCAGAATAAAAAATCATTTGAAAAACAAAAAACATTGAAGATATAACATTTCAGTCACTAGTTGATCCTATAAACTATAGGGTTATAACAGAGCGGATCGACGGTCATCGGGTGATCGGAACCATACATTTGCGCGAAAATAACATCAGGCAGAGTTGTGGAATCACGATGCCATCCTAGCCGTTGGTATTAGGAAGGACACATGGCGCAAAATCAACGTTTCATTGACTTGTAGGATGGAGAAGTCAAAGGGCTGAGTCGTGAGGACTCGTGAAATGTGAAGTTGTAAAATGATCGGGTCTGTTCATTCTAGAGGGGCACGTGGCATAGGATTCAAACCACAAAGAAGTTCATTTCGGGGAGGTGGAAGTAAGAAATGTCGACATCCCTAGTCCCGAAATGTCGATATGATCTGGGTTGTCCGATGCAAAGAAACACGTGTCGCCTGATCCGAGCGATTGCGATTTCATGACTCAGAGTTTTGAGCATGGAGCACATCGCGAACTCACGAAACACGAAATTGAGATGCGCCTAAAGGTTGGGCCCACGATCACAGCCCGCGGTCACATGGAAGGTAAGGCCAAAAGAAAGGTGAGCACCTGACTGAGTGATAGGCGACTGAAGGTGTTCAAAAAGATGATCATGACCGTCGAATTCAAATAAAGTCTGATCGTTGATCCAGAGGGATCATTTCATGATTTCCAGCATCGAAACATTAAGAATCAAGGGGAGTAAGAACTCCCGAAATGCAAAATCCCGACATGCCATATGGATAAGCACGAGGTCACATCCCGTGGTCGCGTGGAGAAAAGAAAAGGAGTTGTGCAAGAGATCAAAGCGCCCGAGTTGCTCATAGAGATGGATCTGCATGGTTTCAAGAAGCCGAGATAAATTGAAGAAAGTCATGTTCACCTCCTTGAGCATTCACGGATGTCAGAATCCGTCTCGATCCCAACCCAAATAGTTAATGAAAATGGGGAAGGTGGTTGAAACCTTGTTTCGCCACATAAATGGAAAGCATGGAAAGTCTGACCATGGAGGGCAGAGTGTCAGCCGAAAGTTCCTCCTTTCATGGATTTTCTTGCAAATCCCATACTGTTCCGATCTTGCATCTGATAGATGAATGAAAGTGTGGTCCGACAAGAGAAGATGCAGATGCTAATTTTGAATGCAGTGTCCGAAGCGCGCTTCTGAAGGGAGCAGTTTGTTTTGAGTATAAAGACTGAGTTTTGATACTTTGTTAGTGTCGATGGTAGATCTACGCTCCCGATTGTAATATTTTGACGAGGCCTCTGGTACTCTGGTTATGAATTGTTACTTGAGACTTCTTGTTTAATGGCAGCCAACTTCTTCTTTCATTTCTTTTGATTTTGAATCTGAAAGCTTGGGAATGGATGATATAATTGGGTGTTGTGACTGTAGTGTAGTATAGGTTTGACTATATTTGATGTTACAACGTTTTTAGTTTCTTGAAGTTCTCAGATCCAAGAGAATCTTGCATATGAGACTTTTCCTCCATAGGCTGCTGGAAGACCGGATCTCCAGAGCAGACCTTCACACTTTTCTCATGATTCTTCCGCCTACTCACCACTATACAACTTACTGGCTTAAGTTATATCAAGACCTCATTTATATGTGCGTACCAGCCCAGTTTTCTGAGTTAAAATGACATGATCATGAGTCTGCATCCATTAGACCCCCTCTAAAATTATTCACTGTGACATATAGGTTGATGGGTCTTGGGCTTACCTTTGCTGCAATCCAGAGGTGAATTCCAATGCTAACATTTTTGGCGCCATTGCCAGGGAGGAAATTGAATATTTTCCCTGGGATTGAATGACAAAGCTTACTAGTTTTGAAGGTGCATCATAACTTAGTTCATTAAAACATTGCAGTTGTGCACCTGACCACTTCACTATTTTAGTTGTGGCTTCTAGAGGTAGACACACGAGGTCTACTCCACAGTTGCCTTTAGCAACACCTTAAGTTGACCCATAGAAAATTATCAAAAAGGGAAAGGCCCTCCGAGAAGGTACTTTTACTACTGAACTAGGTATTTCTGATGATTTTCACTATCCTCCTATAGAAACTCCAATTTTTGCATCTCATTCTACTATTATACCTTCTGTTGGAGTTTCCCGAAATTTAAATTTTGGGAGTGTTCCTGTTGAGTTTTCCCATCCTGGTCTGGGATTGGAGGAAGAAATCCTTGTCACTCCTCTCTCCCCTGAAGTTGTACCGTGGTTTAGACCCAACACCTCAAAATATTTTCCTACCCCGGGATTTACCACCCCTTCTCCTATTACTGTTGTTGCTGCTACATAGGGGGGAACCTCTTTTCCCTCTATCCCTGCAACCATTTTTCCAGTCTCCCCTGTTCAGATGATCCGGATTATTTTCAGCACAAAATGAGAGCGAATATATAATAAATAAATGCACAAAGTTATCGCGGATATCCAATAATATAACATAAATGTATCGAATATGCAACCATAAACACAGAGATACAATAATACACGATTTCTATTAATGAAAGAAATGTACAGAGACTATAAAAATACAGAGTGAA
>SNQJ01S0048673.1:3274-28605 GCA_010110895.2 Picea sitchensis
TTTGTGATTGTTTCAACGTACTCTTATTGGGAGTGCCGCGAAATGGTACATCGAGATTGATCACTCAAGATACTCTTCTTTTGGAGAACTAGCGATGGCCTTCCTTAATCATTTCCAGTTACCTGTGAGATACGACGCTAGCACAGAGTTTCTTGCCAATTTCGAACAGACAACAGCGGACCATATCTCTGATCATATCCAAGAGTGGAGACGCCAGAAGAGTCTAATCAAAGTACCAGCCCCACTAGCATTCATGCTTGAGTGGTTCCTTAAGTCTTTGGTCCCACAGTTATCCAAAGACATCGCAACATCCGTAGTTTTCTCTAAAGAATATGCCATCATGAGGGCTCAACAGTTTGAGCTCATCTATTCTCGATCTGGTTTATTATACAACATCTTGCTAGATGCACCACATTCGATACTGGATAAAACTAGACAGAGAGATGGAACACATGCCGATGGTATTGTTGGTTCAGCACAAACCAAGCCCACTGAGCAATTGACAAAACAGTTGCAACAGTTATCCATACAACACATAGCGACCAACCAAACTACTGCTTTGGCTGCTCCCCCTACCCAAACGTCGGAAGTACACACCGTGCAGTCGACTAACCCAAAGGCCACCCAACAGCCTGAAGGGAAGAAAAAACAACGAAAGAAGGGTAAGGGGGGATAAAAAACCCACTGATAATGCTGGTGGGGACAACACAGAAAAACGAAAGGTGAGGTATCCATGCAACTTGTGCGCGGAAGACCACCCGACCCATCTTTGTCCTTGACTTGCAGAGGCCCAAAATTTTGTCACACAACAACAACAGACAGTGTTGACTAATCCCTTTCAACATGGGAAAAATCTAACTCAAGCCTCTGCAAGCACAGAAGGGGGCAGCCAAGAAACCGGCCCACCTCCAAACAATCCCTCATCTGCAAACGTATATATGGTTAGGGGTGATACTTTCATATCAACTAGAGCGAACAACTATAGTAAACCAAGCACTTCTGAGAAGGGTAAAGAAGTTGATCTCCCATCTCTTCCTCTACAGATTGAGAAGACGTTGGGAGAAACAATGACATGCATTCCAAAGGGTGCATTTAAAAAAGCTTCTGACAACCCAAACGCAAGGGCTGCCCAGAATTACTCTGTGGTGGAAGATTTATCACAAACCACTTGTGTAATGTCTGCTTTGGAGGTCCTCCAAAGCTGCCCTGCTTAGAGGAAAGTCTTGTTAACTGCTTTGGGCTCTACTGAGACTTGTAATCTGGGCACCATCATGTTAGATACAACCGACTTAAAACCTCGTCTTCCTTACCACGTAGCGTTTCAGATAGTAGTGGCTCATCCCACGAAATTTTTTACTCAGAATATCTTCCGCACAGTGGTCGATGAGGGCACCTCGAAATGCATTATGTCGTTAGCATACTAGAAGGCCATTGGCCAGCCCATTTTGTCTCCATCACCTACTCTCCTCACTGCTTTCGACGGTCGTTCGTTCCGACCACATGGCATCGTTCCCTCCTAACTGCACAGGGAAAGANTGCAGTTAGGAGGGAAAACTGTGTGTGTCGAAGTAGAGGTAGTCGATGCTCCCCTTGACTATAATCTCTTGTTAGGACGGAGTTGGACTTATGCTATGCAAGATGTGGTTGCTACAGTTTTCCGAGTCTTGTTGTTTTCACACGAGGGTCGAATAGTGACCATCAATCAACTATCTTTCTCCACACCTGACCCAACTTTGGGGGCATCCACGGTCCCGATGATTGATAATCCTCAACCAGATGTTGTTAACATAGGATTTGGTTTGTGCCCATCTTTGATGGGTACCTTCGATTACTCACCTCCTCACGATGATATCGAATTTATATCTAATCACCATAAGGTTGATATTTTTAAAGTTTCGCCATTCCACACGACTTACTTTGAGGATCCTTCGATTCTTCCTTCCCCATCAGCCACGATGGATGAGACAGGGCACCCAAGCATGTCCATGACCTTGTCGGCTACTGAGGTAGCATACTCTTTAGTCCAGCAAGCTTCAGCTAACCCTGATCCGACTCCTGCACAAGAGTTAGATCCACTTCTAGAGCCTATTTCGGCTCAGGGTTCTCTCGCTAACGTCGATTCATTAGACTTAGTCTTGCCTTCTGATGAAGCAGTAATCGAAGCAATGACTAGTCTGGACAAACCTCAGGAAGATCTTCATCACAGATCATATTTTCTCCCAGAGATAAGCCAAATTGAGGTAGGAGAATTCACCGTTACCATAACGGGAGATCAGCTATGTCCTATTAATCTCTTAGCTACGCAGGAAATTTATGATGAGGTCAATATGGAAACTATCGCTGAAACTATACCCATAAACATCTCCCAAAACCCTGGTGTCATGGAGAATGTCTTTGTCGGAGCGGATTTCTCCCCCGAAGAAATTCAAATTTACACAGATCTTTTCAAAGAATTCCGCGACGTTTTTGCCTGGTCTTACAAAGAGATACCTGACATCGACCCACAAAGTGTCGATCATGAGCTAACTGTGTTTTTTTTCAAGCTCGCTTTGAGATTTGAAAGCAACATCCAGTGAGACTACATTTATGCTTTTCGATCTCGTCCGGATTAACTAAGAAAAGTAACCATTATGGAGTCTTAAGCCCTTTTCAGACTCTTTAAAGATGAAAAGATTGTCGAGTGACCTTGTTTCTTCACACTTGTTAAATTGGTCCAGAAGAACGTTCCTTAAACAGGTCTCCTTTTAAGCCCTTTTCAGACCCTCTAAAGATGAAAAGATTTTCGAGCGATCTTGTGGCCTTTCACGCTCGTTAAACTAAAATTCGAAGTCACATCTGTCCGGCAGTAGTTTACCCCTTTTTCGGTCTGGACGGTCAATTGTATGAACAAAGGTATACTCTATCGAATTTTTGTTCTTTAGAAGAGTACTCTCAGGTATAATTTTCTTCCTTTTTTGGGCCTGAGGGACTAAATTTACGAAAAAGAAACCCCCACGGAGTCCATAGTTAAGCTCTTTTCAGACTCCCTAAAATTGAAAAGATCGTCGAGTGATCTTATTCTTTCACACTCATTAAATTGGTCCAGAAGAATATTCCTGACGAAGTCCATAGTTAAGCTTTTTTCAGACTCCTTAAAAGTGAAAAAATGGCTGAGTGATCTTGTCCTTGTCACACTCGTTAAAATGGTTTTGAATTGATGTCTAATCGGTGCTAGTTTACCCCTTTTTCGATCTGACTAGACTATTATCGAAAAAGGTACCCTAGCGGAGTCTCCTTTTATGCTTTTTCAAACTCTCTAAATATGAAAAACCACCGATCTTACCTTCTCTGGGCTCATTAAAATTACATCGAAGGACGTTACCATTGCGTGTTCTATCAACCGCATTTGCATACCTTATTCACCAGCCTTGTGACAGTTTTCTTCTGTGTCTTAACACCTTTGGCCGCCGGAGGATTTTCCCCGAGTATCATTTTACCAGAACATTAATCTTGTCCTTGTGCCTTGAGCTTGTATGTTTGCAATACTCATTCCTGCATTGTAACGTAATATTCCTTTATTCTTTTTCCAAATTTATCGAAAAGAACAAAAAAATCAAATATACCCCAAAAAGAGGAAGGGAAAGGTATTTTCTTTATTGGCAGCATAATGAGTCACCCTTGGATAAAGCACATCTATCTGTTTGTTCATCAGACTATGGGATGCATTACGATCTTAGGAATCTTTTCTCGCTATATAGAGTTGTGTCCTCCACTGTTTGGTTATTCTTCCAAACATATGGAGAGTTTGTGTTGCCTCCTGCTACATACACTTATGATTAACATATATGCTACCTGAGTCTCATCACTTGTCGTGCTATTGTCCAAGGGAAGTTTGTCACTAATCCTGAGTCGACCCCTTTGCAATATGTCTCTTGTCTGCATACCCGACCATCCTGAATGTCCAATCAAGTCCTTGTTCAAAATCACTGAAGCCCTTAGTCTGATCATCAAGATTATCAAGTCCATGACCGACGAGTCGTTGAAGACCTCTGGGTAGTACAGTCATACACTCATATTACACTCCTACCCGAGTTTTGAAAGATTTTGAAGTTGTTGTTCGAGCTCTGAAGTCCATCCATCAGGCCGAATCAGCTTCTAGAAGATGGATATTATATATTTATATCTTTCTGATTTCGAGATGTAGCTCCGCTGTGTATTATTCATGGCTACTCTTTATAGTTATTTGACATGGATCTACAGTGTATTTGATTGGTAGACATGGTTCTATTTTATCTCGAGCATGGGTATGCCCGCCTCGGTGAGACATTTGTTATTTTTCAGACGGCACCTCCTGGTTCATGATTCTTGGGCTCAATCGTTCGGCACATCAGTAAAGATTGGTAATATATTTCGGCCATCAGATGCTCTTCTGACCTGACAAATTAGGGGGCATCTGTTATAACCCTAAATTGCACCACACATGCTTACCTGGCATCAGGCCAACTCATATCCCTTCTTTTCCAAAACTCTGTTGAGAAACTCTTTGAAAATCCTCTTGTGTAAAGGCCCACACGCCCTAACCCATTAATGCACACATGTACACGCTGAGAGACTCACAACAACCCGCGTGTACCTACAAAAGCACGAAAAAAGGAAAGTTGCCGAAAGAACAAAAACCTATGGGTCAGTTAACTGAAACTCCTGGCCATGCATGGTCGAGGGTTCGTCCAAAACCCTAGCTCCTTCTAGCCTATAAAAGAAGGGGTAGGGGTACCATTTGGAAGAGGAAAAAATATAGCAAAGAAACTCTGCCCATTTACGTATTCCATTGTCCCAACCCTTTAGCCTTTCCTCATGCCAAAGTAGATTTAACACAAAGTAGTTGAAGGACAGAAGAAGAGGAGCCCAGGATTAGGTTCAAGGAGCGGTGGTTGGTCTCAGCTTTTGTAAGTTGATTCACTTTAAGTAATAAAAATAATACTTTTCCCATCCCAAATCATGAATTGTCTATAGTTTGATTGATTTATGTGTGATTTCTAACCCTTGAGTATAGAAGTAGCATGCATGCATAGTTGTTGTTTGTCTTAAGTGTAGGTCATCTTTGGAAGGAGCAACTCAAACAAGTAATCAAGCACAATGGAGGATCAACATCGAACGACGGTAATAAGGTAGGTGGTCCTTTTCCATGCATTTACTGAGAAAAAGGGATTTAAATCTTGGGATGTAGGTAAAAAAGTAATTTCTATTTGGTCAAATCTGCATGCAAAGTAGGCCCTAATTTGCTAGTCCGTAGGGTGTTTTTCCCAACAACACTCTGGCCCTCAGTTGCTTTGACTTGTCCTCTTGTTCTTGTATTAGTTGCTCTATTTTCTCAGCTATGAATTCCCTTAATTATTGATTTTTCTGTTATGTGGCTTCTTCCTCTGCTTTCCTCTGGATCTGATCTTTCTCAATCCAAGTCTTTCCTAACAAAAGTGCAAAAGGAGCATTGTTCTCAACAAACTTAATGACCTCAAAGTCTTCTTCAGTCGATGCTCCATAAGAAATCATAGGTACATGAGTAAGTATCCCACATAGGGTTATCATCTTTCCTTTAAACAATCATATCCATCCTAATGAAGGAATCATAGCAGGCTTTCCCAAAATTTTCCAAGTACTTTCTGACATAATGTTCACCTATGTTTCCTCATCCAAGACATAGTCTATGTCGAAGTATCCTATTCTTGTTTCTATGCACTGATTTTCTTTTAAGATCTGTGGTAAACTAATGTCTCTGTGATCATTCAATGTCTCTTTCAGTTGTAATAACATAGTCACTGATTATGTTTGATTCTCTAACATATCCTTAGTTTCTTGACCTTCTTCATGGTTTGCTTGTCTCAAGTTCATATTTTCAACTTTTGCAATCATTCTAGGGCAATCCAAAACCTCATGACCAACAAATTTACAACAAAAACAAACAAGACCTCTACCAAGGCATTCCTTAGCAATATATACATGGCTTCTACAACTATAACAAAGTGTCAATCCTCTCTTTCTCTTAAAATATCTCCAACCTTGCTTGTACTGCACACTGGGATCACAGTGATGGACCTGCAATCTGCAAAAATGCTTTCTAGGGTCTTGCATTCACTTGTTAGTCCAATTTGTGTTTCTATGCGTAGGAATAACATATCTTCCACTATCTCTATCAGATCTATTCATATCAAATCTTATTTCTTCTAGTTGTGCCCTAGTTTTCAAACTAGGACCAAATCTATCAAGCATACCTAGATCCATAGTTTCGAAGAAACAATTTCCACTTATATTACCTTTACCAGAGCACAAATATTTAAGATCTTACCTCTTTCTTTAGATTGGGCTTCCTTATCTTAGCACAGAGCTTCGCAAGTCAAGTAGAATACTGCGTGCTACAACAATAGATCTACGCACAAAGATTTCTCTTTTCTTCAGTTCCCAGCAATCCCAGTTTCAGGTCCCGACAACAGAACCATTTGTTGGCACAGGGGTAGACCCAGAGTTCAATGCTTCAACAACACACCAACAAAACCCTAACTACAAGCCCTTTTCGCAGCACCTGTGAAGTAGATGAAGTCTCACTTGAGGTAGAGACAGGGGAGGTTGCAGGACTCAAGTGTCTACAACCTAGCTGGGACATAGATCTATGATCACAATACTTAACAAAGCACTTATCAATTAACATTCATTATCCTTTTAACCCTTATTCAAATCGCAGGTTAAACCTTTGTTACAAAAAAACGCAGTATTAATCAAGATCTAAGTATATCTAACCATTCAGTACATAACATCTGAGTATATATAACATTCATTCATACCTAAAGCACAAAGCATCAGCAGATCTATCTATTACACATCAATATCAGTTCACTAAGTAGATAAATACATAAACAACATAAACAACATTGCACAAAGCACATCAAAACAGGATATATGTGGTTCACCCCAGTGTGGGGCTACATCCACCAATCTTCTTCTCTTCTTATTAGTCTCTTCCAATCTTCTTACATGCACCAATATAGAACGCCAACTCTGCATAGGAAAAGAGATATGTGCACACCTCGCCAGATCCTCCTTCCCCGAGTTCTATAAAAGCACGAAACCTTACACGGTCTATCTGCACCAAGAACTTACAAAATGCTTGCACTTAGCTCTGCAAGCCTTAACTCATCTTTTTTCACATAGATAATATTAGCACTAAGCCATCGACCCTTTCTTACATAGCCTAGCTACTTACTTATACAATAAAAAAGAGGCCTAAGCATGGGTAAGCCCATGGGCCGACATACCATACCTGTTACATAAACCCTAAAACCCAAAAGTCCCACAAAAAGGGCGATATCTTGCGATCTCTAATTTTCCTGGGCGCTCTGTCTTCGACCAGCCTGTCGAAGTCCCAAAAATGGTCAAACATGACCAACGTTTCCACAAAACTTGGTTGAGGGCCAACATGCCCCCAAAACTCACATGTGACTTGTCCCGAGTAACTCTGATCTCGGTGATACTGCTTCGAAGGCCTCGAGCTTAGCTCGAGCTACCTTGACTTGTTGCTTCACAATATCCTCCTTCTCAACGAACTCCTGAATGACTTGATCGGTGATAGGCCCATCCAGGCATTATTCCACTGTTGCGACCACCTATTCTAGTTGTGATCCTTGTCCCTCAATCTCTTCAAAGAGGGTGCAGGATTCATCTTGCACCAACTGGAGTCGTTGTGTCACCTCTATGAGTCTACTTTGGATGACAGTGACCTGCTACTGGACAACCCGTTGCTCTTACGATCTCTTCATTTTCTCAACATTCGTAAGCTTCTTTAGTTGTGCTTGCACTATCGATGCCTTTTTATTTTCTTCCTAGAGTTGTGCCTCCAATATCCTTAGCTCTGGGTCTTCTGCAAGGCGCTCATAGGTTTGCCCACTTCGATTACTTAATTGCTTTCATTGTAAATCCAACGCCTTGACTCTTTCTATTGCGCTCCTGACAATTTATTCCCTTTGATCTCGCACTTCTTGCAGAGTGCTCGGTACTACTTGTTGTTCTAACTCGGCTACTCTTGCTTGAAGCTATTGAATGGCCTCAGTGAGCTTCCCCACTTGGCTCTCAGCTGTCTCTTCTTCCATCTAAGCCAATCCTATCATAGAGCGAAGTGCTCTAGTGACTACTTCTATAACCCCAATCTTCTCTGTGAGTAGTTGGTCTTTTCCTCTCTAGATCTGCTCTCTATCCTCTTGAGACTTTTCTCTAAGGTCATTTTTCTCTTGTTGCACAACTTGACATTGCTCTAGGGATTCCTCCTTTGCTTGATTCAAGGTCTCTGTGGCCTGCTCTTTTTTTTCCTATACTCTCTAAAGGCGAGCCTCCGTAGCATATGCTATCCTTCATAGTTGGGTGGGCTCATCCCCCAATTATATAGCTTCTGATGATGACGACACAGTAGACACTGCGCAGCTCAAATAGAGATCTTCTTGTACCCCCTTCAGCTCTGACTCGATTTTGTCAGACATTGTCTCCTTCTTTGCTTCATTTTCCTGCAAGATATCGTCTGAAGCATCTGCTATAGCTGCGATGATGAGGTCAATATCATCCATTGTGATAACATTATGTGACTGAGGCTTATTGGCTCGTGACTTATTTCGCACTGAGGGTTTCTTTGGAGAAACCTTCCTTTTATTTGACGTCTCAGCCTCTGTATGGGGATATTTCATCGATGTCACTTCGCTCTCTTATTTATTTTCCTCTTCCCCTCTGTATTATTGGTTTACTTCGTCACCTCCTCCTCCTCCAAGTGAGTCTGGCTCAATTTCCTCTGATGCATTGTTTATCTCCTGAACTTCTTCCTTCTTTTTATTTTTCTTAGCATTGCTCGGTCCATCCCACTTCATCCAGGTGATCACAAGACTTTCCATGAGGTCGGGGTCGGAGTGTTCTGCATCTCCAAATGGCATAAGGAATTCTACAGGCCATTCCTTGGTTATTTCCTCCATGTATTCCTCAGTCAATTTGTAGTAAGACTGCAACTACTCCTTTTTTTCGTCCCCACGCATGGTGATATATATGAAGTGTCGGTCTGCGCAAAACTTCACAACTAGCTTGAACCTATAGAGTGTATTCGGTTTCATTCAGGGAAAGGATTCAATGGAACGTGTGAGTTGTAGGTAGTAGGTGTGGAATACAACATTCTACTACCACTACTTCGCCATATCGCTTGTATACCACAAGGCGGTGAACCTCACGGTCAGTGGTTTTGATGGCTCAACTTATGGTAATGTCGCTCCCTCCGACATCTCCCAAGCGACAAATGATATAAGAAAGAGTAACCAACTGAAGTGGAATTCATAGCCTTGGTCCTGCGCTTCACGACAGTCCTTCTCCAACTCGTTGATGAGGTAGGTCGCCCATTTCATCTGCATACCCTCAACGCACTTCCCTGCGAGGTTGACGATGAACCTTGTAACTTG
This sequence comes from Picea sitchensis, assembly GCA_010110895.2. Taxonomy (NCBI): domain Eukaryota; kingdom Viridiplantae; phylum Streptophyta; class Pinopsida; order Pinales; family Pinaceae; genus Picea; species Picea sitchensis. The sequence goes on from SNQJ01S0048673.1 coordinate 12,730, forward strand.
CGTTGGTTGGTTCTTCCTGACAAGATTTCCAGTGATCATCTGACAAGCTAGGAACACCACCATTTTGGATGGAGGCTACCTTGTAGCCTTGCTTCCCCTTCTCCACATCGCCATAGGTTTCCTTTATACGCTACACCAGGGAGTGATCTGCAGCCTTCCCTTGATAGAACTGGTGAGGTTCTAGTCCCTGCACGCTCAATCTAGTGATCATGTGGATTAGCGTCAGATCCATAGTCATGCGCATGTCTAACCAGAGATAACCTCCATGGTAGCATGACAGGAGGAATTTAATGCACGCGTTAACCTCCTGATGTCTGCCAAAGTGGGGTATCTTCATGACGTTGAGGATGGTTGACCTCGCAATATCCTTTATCCATGGCTGGGGGACTATCTTCATATTCTTCCCAGTTGTCTTTGTCAAGTACCTATGCAGTGCGAGCAACACATAATTATGCTTGTCTCCTAGGTTAAAGTCAATGATATTAAGATTAGGGATCATTCCTAGCTGCGGTCCAACTGCGTGTATCCCCTTCAGGAGGTACACAGTGATGAGCATGTACTCGAAGTCACACGGGACGTTGTTACGACTAACCATGCCAGCTAGAGGCAGGATGTAGTCGGGCAATACCAATGGGATCAGCTTTGCATTCATCAGGTCGTCGCAGTTCTTGCTTCTCTTCTCTGTCGCAGTTTAGGATGGCCCATATTGAAATCTAGTTGAGGGGGATGCTTGCAATCCTCATGTCGATGATTCTTGTACTTCTGCGGACATAACTTTCTCAGCCATAAGGTCTATTAGGATCTCCTCCACAGACTTCTCTACTACGCTAAGTTCACCCGACATGCACACTCGTGATCAAATATCTCAGGTAGGCGAATGGATACTCAAGGTAAGCAACGGGTGACGAGGTCTCAAAATCACAATGTGATAGCAATCAATTCTTTTTTAGCTCGGATAATGACAATTTGCAAAATTGGTCCTGGTGAGGCATTCGACGGATTAAATAAACAATTTCGTAACGGGTTCCTCCAATGGATCGAAAAGCCTCAATCAATATGATTCCATCCATTATGATGCAGTCCCAATGATCCAATGGTGATATTTTCGGTAATAATTGTGTTTCTAACCATTATGGAGCATCATTCTAACGGTCGGGACACCTCCAACGGTCATATATCTTCGTCATGGCAAAGTGTCATTCTTCATTGTTCTGCTATTCCGACAATGTTCAATTTTGCAAGCCCTCTTCCTACGAAGTCTTCACTGGAACCTCCTGCAGTCTTTCTAACTTTTCTTTCTTCTTACTGAGCTTTATGTCCTTCTTCCCTATGATCTGAGTTTCTGGATTCCTCTTTCCATTTGTATTCTTATTTTCTCTTAGAATAGTAACTTCGCACTGCTAATGTTCTCTCAAAAGTTTTGCATGTAATATCTCTTCCATTACTACTTTTTGGGTAGGTTCTCTTCTCTCCTACATGGATAGGTTCTTTAAGCCTTCTTCTGTTCTTTCAACTTCGACAACTAAGTCTCTAGCCCTCATTTGCTTCAACCTGTCCTCTTGTTCTTGTATTAGTCACTTTTTTTTCTCAGCTATGAAGTCCCTTAATTCTTGCTTTTTCTATTCTGTGGCTTCTTCCTCTACTTTCCTCTGAATCTGATCTTTCTGAATCCAAGTCTTTCCTAAAAAAAAATCAAAAGGAGCGTTGTTCTCAACAAACTTAATGACCTCAAAGTCTTCTTCAGTCGATGCTCCATGAGAAATCATAGGTACTTGAGTAAGTCTTCCACATAGGGCTATCATCTTTCCTTTAAACAAGCCTATCCCTCCTAATGAAGGAATCATAGCAGGCTTTCCCAAAATTTCCCAAGTACTTTCTGGCATAATGTTCACATTTTTTTCCTCATCTAAGACACAGTCTATGTCGAAGTCTCCTATTCTTGTTTCTATGCATTGTTTTTCTTTTAAGATCTCTGGTAAACTGATGTATATGTGATCATTCAATGTTTCTTTCAGCTGTAGTAACTTAGTGTCTGATTATGTCTGATTCTCTAACATATCCTTATTTTCTTGACCTTCTTCATGGTTTCTTGTCTCAAGTTCATCTTTTCAACTTTAGCAATCATTCTAGGGAAATCCAAAACCTCATGACCAAAAAATTTACAACAAAGACAAATAGGACCTCTACCAGGGCATTCCTTAGCAAGATGTCTCGGTCTTCAGCAACTATAACAAAGTTCCAATCCTCTCTTCTCTTAAACGATCCCCAAGATTTCTTATACCGTGCACTGGGATCACAGTGATGAACCTGCAATCTGCAAAAATACTTTCTAGGGTCTTGCATCCACTTGTTAGTCCAAAAATTCTTTCTATGCATAGGAATAACATATCTTCCACTATCTCTATAAGATCTATTCATATCAAATCTTCTTTCTTCTAGTTGTGATGTAGTTTTCAGACTAGGACCAAATCTATCAAACATACCTAGATCCATACTTTTGAAGAAAAACTTTCCACTTATCTTACCTTTACCATAGCACAAATATTTAAGATCTTACCTCTTTCTTCAAATTGGGATTCCTTCTCTTAGCACAGAGCTTCACAAGTCAAGTAGAATACTGTGCACTACAACAACAGATCTACGAACAAAACTTTCTCTTTTCTTCAGTTCCCAGCAATCATAGTTTCAAGTCCCGACAATGGAACCATTTGTTGGCATAGGGGAAGACCCAGGGTTCAACACTTCAACAATGCACCAACAAAAACCTAACTACCATCCCTTTTAGCAACACCTATGAAGCAGATGAAATCTCACCCGAGGTAGAGGCAAGGGGGTTGTGGGACTCAAGTGTCTACAACCTAGCTAAGACACAGATCTGTGATCACAATACTTAACAGAGCACTTATCAATTAAAATGCATTAGCCTTTTAACCCTTATTCACATCGCAGGTTAAACCCTTGTTACAGAACAACGCAGTATTAATCAATATCTAAGTACATGTAACCATTCAATGCATAACATTTGTGCATATCTAACATTCATTCATACCTAAAGCACTAAGCATCAGTAGATCTATCTATTACACATCAAGATCAGTGCACTAAGCAGATAAATACATAAACAACATTGCACAAAGCATATCAACACAGGTATACATGGTTCATCCCAGTGTGGGGCTACATCCACCAATCTTCTTCTCTTCTTATTAGTCTCTTCCAATCTTCTTACATGCACCAAGCCAGAATGCCAACTCCACATAGGACATGAGATCTATGTGCACCTCGCCAGATCCTCCTTCCCCAAGTTCTATCAAAGAACAAAGACTTACACAGTCTGTCTGCACCAAGCACTTACAAAACACTTGCACTTAACTCTGCAATCCTTAACACATCTTCTTGCACATAGCTAATATCAGCACTAAGCCATCGACCCTTTCTTACATCACCTAGATACTTATTTATAAATTACAAAAGAGGCCTAAGCATGGATAAACCCATGGGTTGACATCCCATAACCATTACATAAACCCTAAAACCCAAAAATCCCACAAAAAGGGAAAGATCTCGCGATCTCCGCTTCGCCTGGGCGCTTTGTCTTCGAATAACCTGTCAAAGTCCCAAAAATGGTCAAAGATGACCAACGTTTCCACAAAACTTGGTCGAGGGCCAACACATAAATCAACCATATTTCATATAACTCAATCAAATCGCATAGCTATTAACTTGTTAGCTAGGATGTATCAACAATCATTTCAATTTCAATGCATGTAGAGTAACATAAGAACATAGTTTGATTCCTTCTTCTTGCATTTTGTTATACTTCTTTTACTTCTTTTCAACTGCTCTTATGTGTTGTTTCTAACATGTTTATTTTGTAGGTGTCACAATAAGGAATCCATGAACATATACCAATGATAACATAGACCATCGTAACAAGAAAATTGAGCCTAGAGCAGGAAAAAAACACATAACATGCCTTATCCATCATTCAATTTTCACGATTAGAACCAACATCCAAGATCTCATCAACCATGTAAGAAGTGTCAAAAAATAGCACAACATCAAATAAGAACTAGATCTGATCTCCAATCTACAAGGGGTCCCACCTACTAGTATTATTTATCCTGTTAACTTTATAATAATAGGCTTTAGCAACACTTTGCGGGAAAAAATTCTTTGTGATTTTAATCATCAACACCAACCATATACGTCAAGCATATTCCAAACCATGTACCATGTATTAATCATGTACATAAATACTTGTACCATACCATGTACCATATTAAGTACATCAACTTGTACCATACTATGCATCAACCATGTACCATGTATCAATCATGTACATCAACTTGTACCATACCATGCATCAACCATGTACCATGTATCAATCATGTACATCAACCTTTTACATCAACATGTACCATACCATGCATCAACCATGTACCACACCAAGTACATCAACCATGTAGTATACCAAGTACATCAACCATGTATCGTCTCATGCATCAACCATGTACCATATCATAAGATATCATCAATGAAGTTCCCTGAGCATAACCAATATAGCCAAAATACCAAGATACCAGTATAACCAAGATGTGCTACTAATCAAAGTATTGTAACATCACTATGGGGTACCAACATGTATGTACATCACCAAGATATTCATCTCATACATGTGCCAAGAATATGCCTCACACCATGCATCAAATATGTGTTGCATACACATACCAATGTCTCAACAAGATTCCAAAGGCATGACCATCACATCATCAACATATTACCAATATGTACCTCAAACCATGTGCCACAAGTATAAACCATGTGTCAATATATCCATAATCTATGTACATCAAACATGTGTCATATCATTCATGATATGCCTCATCCATATACGATATCCCATAAACCATGCACCATAACATCACCAAAATATACCTCAACATGTACCATACCATCACTAAGATATAAACTTCAAAACATGCATATAACATACCTTTAATCATGTAGAAACCTTACTACATCATCATACCCTATTGCAACCTGGAACAAGCATCCCCTTTACTTTATCTCATACTCACTACCTCATTTTTTCCAATAGATCAAGTGTTCACTAGATAGATATTCAATGAACTTGTGTGTAAGAATGAGATACTCTTGATGTGTATTTATACTCTTCCATGTAACTTATTTTCAACCACTTTACCCTTAATTAATTTCTTGTTGTAACCACTTTACCCTTAATTAATTTCTTCTTACAACTATTTTACCCTTTAACTGTTTTTTCCTAATTTTAGGGTAAAATTGTTTTACCCTTTTTCCTGATTTTAGGGTCATAATTGTTTTACCTTTTTTTCTAATTTTAGGGTCATAATTGTTTTACTCTTTTTCTTAGATTTAGGGTCATAATTGTTTTACACTTTTTCCTCATTTTAGGGTCATAAATGTTTTACCCTTTTTTCTTAGTTTTAGGGTCAACCTATACTTTCTTGTTACAACCACTTTTCCCTTAATTAATGACTTTGTAATTGTTTATGGCTTCTTAACCGTTCTTTGGAGCTTCCAACTTCATGAGACCATAACTCCTCAACCAAGAGGAACCATGTGGCATACCACCTATAATTGGAAATGGCATGACGTGAACTATCCATCCATGACTATGCTATATGCATTTACATTATCCTTCACATTTAAATTCCTCAAAAAACTTTAGGTTCCACAACCACACCTTCGGGGCTTCTTATAGACTTTGTCAATTACACATTTCACTCGAACTTATTCTAGGGATGACATCAATCCACTTATCGATAATATCGACCATACAAATGACAACCAATTATCCAACGATCTCATCCATAATTACATGGCTTCCAGACTTCTTCAAAGGTTGACTCAATCACATCTCTAGGTCTTTTGGACTTCTCCAAGGGTTGACATCAATGACAGCCAACTGTCCAAACCAATTTTACAATAATATCCCCCTTTGGCATTGATGGAAACACTAATGGCATGCATTGATGGAAACACTCATGTTCATATGCATACTCATGCTCATGCTCCCCATGTGACCATCGCTCCCCCTTTCTTCAAGCATTTGATATTTCTCGTTGTCTCCATGGCTTTGTTCTTTTTCTCTATATTCATGCCTTTGTTCTTTTCTCTCTGATGACATTAAGTTCGAAATAGTAACTCCCCTTGTCATTATGTCTCCCCATGTCTACATGCTACTGATATTCCTTTTTTTATCTCTTCAATATTTCGTGTAGATCAATGTATGCCTTCCTATATCTGCTTCCTTTCCTCTCTTCCAAATATGCTTGTCCATTGGTGATTCCTTGTGTAATTCACTATCATATATTAAAATAATTCAAATATAATTCAAGTCTTCAAGATTTATCATTAATGACCATACTATTCAATAATATCTTCCTCTGACAATGTAGCTTTTGATGATGGTTTCTCTTTCCCGGTTCTACTATGCCTTCCACTGCTTTCCTTATGTGACCAATTGATTCCAACTATCAATATGTTTTTATCCAGTGTTACACATCTTCTCTTACGCATGTCTTATGTAACTTCCAAGTGTCTCATGAATCCATCTATGTCCATATGTCACTAACTGTTCATGACCCTGATACAAAAATGTCCACAATGTTGACCTGTATGTCATTGTACTATTCTTATGACTTCTCAAAATTTGTTGCAGCTAATCATCACATATTCCTTCGTGGAATCTTCCATACAATCATGAATATTTTCCTAACAAGTATTTCAATAATATTCCTCTGATATATACCTAGAAAACTACTCCTCGATCAACTGATATTTCATTATGTACTTCTTCCATCACTTAAAAATTGTCTTTCCAAAAACTGCAAACACTACAGAATACTTGAAATATAGTCCTCTAATATGTATCAACTACTTATTAGACTCCCCCTGTTTAATATTCATATAAACGGGAGTCTCCAAGACAGATGGCTCAGAATAATGGAGGAATCCACTATATTGTGGAGTAATCTTCTTCTTCATTTATAGATTCAATATCATCTTTCTAAACTCTAACATCTTCCTTTTCATCCTCTTCTTGGATTCTGACATCTTCCTCCCTGCCTATAGATTCATCATGACCTTGAACTACTAGATATCCTAAAAGTGTGATCCCTCGAACTTGTTCTTCATTTACCTCCTCTATGGATTATGAAAAAACAATCTTTGAGACTTGTTCTTTTTACTTTCTTTTCTTGTATTTCTCATACTACTACAAGTCCTGTGATTTCTGGGATCTGTTCTTCATTCATCTTCTCTTCTTGTCTCTCCTTTCTTCTCCAAAACTTTTTGTATCGAATATCATTGTTTTCCTTCATGGAGGGATCTATTACGCTTCTACAATGCCAAGATATGTGACCATAATTGTGGAATTTGTAATATTCAATGTTGTGGGGATCCACACATGTAATTTTTGTCTGAACATTTCTTCCATATTCTCTGCAATCTATAGCCTTATGTCCAAAGTTAGTACAAACAAAACAATGACCATAAAATAAATTTGCATACCTGGGAGTGAATGATCTTCTTTACGATGAAGTCCTTCTGCATTCCTACCTTTCTTGATCATGATCTTCTCTTTTGTTGATCTCTTCATCATAATTGAAGCTTCTTTGTTGCTTGAATGTGGAATATCTTGTTGAAGATGTATCTCTATTATACTCATTCTTCTTTGATTCTTGTTGACCACAATTCCTTCCATTGAGTACTTCTGCATAACTCTTTCTATTTTCTTCATTCTTCCAGTGATTCTCTTCAACTTTATTTATTTATGATGTGGATGTTTCTCTCTCTTCAACGTTCTTGCTGAGATTGATGATTTTAATTCTTAATGTGACAACTTCTTCTTCAATATTCTCAACCTATTCTTCTTTCTTCATCATCTGAATCTTCATGACTTCTTATGTTATCTTTTCTTCCTAAAGTTGAATTTTAAAGGAGATGATTTATTCTTCAAGTCTTCTTTCTCGTTGATTGAGTTCTACTTCAATCTTGTTTTCCTTAAGTTATTATTTTTTCTCTTCTTCCTTTCTTGGTGATGTAATTTCAGCTTCTAGACATTGCCTTTCTTCCAACTGATTTTTGCATGTTTCTTCAATCCTCCTGGTTTCTTCTACTTGGAATTATTTATAACTTTGAACACATTCCTTTAGCTTGAGCAATTTTTTCTTGAGTGACTTAGTTTCTTCTCTTTATTTTCTTATCTCTCCTAAATCACTGACTAATGCAGTCTCAAAATCCATTATGTTTGCTTCACCATCTTCTTCTTTTGAATTTGTCTGACATGATGAGCATCTTTCTTCTTGTTATATACCTACACTTTATTTAATATGAGTTGACTCTGTGATGGGAGATTCCTTGGAATATATATTGTGTATCTTATCCCAAATTTCTTTAGTTGATGAACATTTTCCCACTTTCTCTCTTACCAGATCAGGTAATCCTTCCCAAATGAAATCCATTGTGATTTTGTTGTTTCTTTTCAATTCCTTCTTATTTGTATTCTTTGGTTTATTTGAACTGTTGTATCTTGTAACAGCTGACTGTAAAACATCAAACCCATGTTCCTGTAAAACTGTTTTCATCCAGATATTCCACATCTCATAGTTCAGAACAGTTTGACCATCAAACCATGGTATTCCATTATATGTGTATGCACTATTCTTGATCTTTGTGATCTAACTTCCAATGGTTAAACTGTTTCTTGAAGGAACCTGGATCTGATACCAATTGTTGGAATACTGAGAGGGGGGGTAAATCAATATGAGCACTTTTACCACTTTTAACCACAATACATAAGCTTCAACTTTATCAATAGTATATCATCAATGTATCATATATGATTGTGTTCAATATATCATGAGCATATAAAAATAAGCAACATCACATCAAATACACAATACACTAGAATTTACGTGGAAACCCTAATGGGAGAAAATCACAGAATGTTTTCTTATATATTTTCAAGAACACATTCATTGGAAGCATCAACTTCCCAATTCTCTAGCTACAATTGGAAGGGGGATCCAACCCACTATTTACAAGCTCCAACCTGAAGGAAGCTACAACTCCTTGAATTCCATGGCTCCAACCAGAAGGAGGCTACAACCCCTTGATTCTCAGGCTCCAAACTAAAGGAAGATCAACCTCCCTGTGTTCTCCGACACTAACCAGAAGGAGGATATGACCCCCTTTCCTTGCCTCGTCATGTCGCCCTAAAATATAAGTGTAGACCAAATTGTCACTACCACAATCACTGCCACAGTCACTGTCATTGTCACTATCACTGCCACTATCACATCAACATGTCACTGTCATTGATATTTAACATCAACGAAACTAGATCTTCAATGACCAAGAACACCTCTCAACCAGATGCTCAAGAATCACCAACATATGCCTCTACCAAGAATGTACCAACATAACCAACATATGCCTTTACCAAACATATACCAAGATCACCAACATACCATCCCAAGATATGTGTCTCAATAATGTACCAGAACATCAATGATATGCAACCAACCACATATGTCACGCATATTTCAAACCATGTACCATGTATTAATCATGTACATCAACGCCCATACCATACCATGTATCAAACATGTACCATATCAAGTACATCAACCATGTACATAAACATGTACCCTACCATGCATCAACCATGTACCATGTATCAATCATGTACATCAACTTATACCATACCATGCATCAACCATGTACCACACCAAGTACATCAACCATGTATTGTCTCATGCATCAACCATGTACCATATCATAAGATATCATAAATGAAGTGCCTCGAGCATAGCCAAGATAGCCACAATAACAAGATACCACTATAGCCAAGATGTGCTACTAATCAATGTACCATAATATCACTAAGGGGTACCAACATGCACCTACATCACCAAGACATACACCTCATACATGTACCAGGAATATGCCTCACACCATGCATCAAATATGTGCCGCATACATATACCAATGCCTCAACAAGATACCAAAGGCATGATCATCACATCATCAACATATAACAAAGATGTACCTCAAACCATGTTCCACAATTATAAACCATGTGCCAATATATTCATAATCTATGTACCTCAAACATGTGTCATATCACTCATGATATGCCTCATCCATATACCAAAAGATATCCCATAAACCATCCACCATAACATCACCAAAATATACCTCAACATGTACCATACCATCACCATGATATAACCTTCAAAACATGCATACAAACATACCTTTAATCATGTAGAAACCTTATTGCATCATCATACCTTGTTGCAACCTGGAAAAAGCATCCCCTTTACTTTATGTCATCCTCGCTACCTCATATTAGCCAATAGATCAAGTGTTCACTAGATATATATCCAATGAACTTGTGTGTAATAATGAGAGACTCTTGATGTGTATTTATATTGTTCCATGTAACTTATTTTCAACCACTTTACCCTTAATTAATTTCTTGTTGTAACCACTTTACACTTAATCAATTTCTTGTTACAATTGTTTTACCCTGTAATTGTTTTTTCCTAATTTTAGGGTAATAATAGTTTTACCCTTTTTCCTAATTTTAGGGTCATAATTGTTTTACCTTTTTTTCCATTTTTAGGGTCATAATTGTTTTACCCTTTTTCCTAACTTTAGGGTCATAATGGTTTTACTCTTTTTCCTCATTTTAGGGTCATAATTGTTTTACCCTTTTATCTTAATTTTAGGGTCAACATGTACTTTCTTGTTACAACCACTTTTCCCCTAATTTATGGCTTTGTAATTGTTTAGGGATTCTTAACCATTCTTCGAGGCTTCCAACTTCATGAGGCCATAACTCCTCAACCCTTGGGAACCACATGGCGTAACACCTACCATTGGAAATGGCATGACGAGAACTATCCATCCATGAGTATGTTACTTGAATTTATGTTTTCCTTCACATTCAAATTCCTCAAACAACTTCAGGTTCCACAACCACACCTTCGGGGATTTTTGTAGACTTCATCAATTACACCCGTCACTTAGACTTCTTCTAGGTATGATATCAATCAACTTACCGACAATCTCGAAAAAACAAATGACAACCAACTATCCAACAATCCCGTCCACATCTCTGGGGATTCCAGACTTCTCCAAAGGTTGACTCAATCACATCTCTCGGTCTTCCGGACTTCTCCAAGGGTTGACATAAATGACAACAAATTGTCCAAACCAATTTTCCAACACACCTCTTTGGTGGTGACCCCGGTATCTCTTTAAATACATCCTCAAATTATTTTAGGAGAAGATAGTCTTCAATATTTGTCACTTTATCATTATCTGTCTCTTCCATATGAACTACATAAACTTGGCATATTTTCCTAAAGCTTATTTTTAGCTATAAGGATGATATTTATCTTATAGATACTGACCTTAGAATACCTTGACTTATTATCAAGCTTCCTTCCTCATTCAAACAAGTAAATGATTTATTATAGAAATATAATACATTATAATGCTTGTCCAACCAATCCATGCCAATTAGGAAATCATATGAACCCAAAGGTATGATATTCAAATATTCCTTTGTACTTGGTCCATTCATGTCCATTGGAAATTCCTTAACGAACTCATTAATTCTTATTTTAGCTCCCATGGCTCGTTGAACTAATCAATATTTCCCAGGTTTTCTTATTTGTAAATAAAATATTTCAACCAACTTAGGATCTATATAACTATGACTAGATCCTAAATCAATTAAAATAGCTATAGGTTTATCATTGATCTTACCTTCCACTTCAATCATGTGAGATTTAAATTCATCTTTCTTGTTGTCTAGGGCTGCATATAGATCTTTTTCATTATTTTTCCCATGTCCTCAACTATATCATCTTGTTGTACATTGTGAACAATCTTCACTATTTCACCTCTATCAGGGAAATCTATGTACATGTTAAATCCCTCACAAGCCTGACATTTAAGAGGTTGTTTCCTTGGCCTTTTTCCCAATGCTTCAGACAGTTTAGGTTGATTTTGAGTTGGTTTCCTCTGAGAATTATTCTTGAAGAATGGTGGTTTTCACCCTTTCTTCCTCTGCTCCATATTTCCTTTCTTCTTGTCAACCCAAGCTCTCTAGGAATTTGGTCATCCTCAATGTTGATCATAAAGGCACTTGGATCTCTTTATTTATTCATCCAATGGCTTGGGATCATCATATTGAATCTTAGCACGGAATAATGAAGGTAGTCCACTTAGGAATATTTGAATCTTGACCGGCTCATCCTTGATGAAGTCAAAATATCTCAACAACTCTAAAAATCTTCTTTCATACTCATCCATGGTCATACTCCCATTAATCTTGAGTTCAAAAAACTCCTTCATCTTCCTATCATAATAACACTTGGACAAACATTTCTTTTGAAAATATTTTTTTTAATTCTTCCAAGTGATCTTCTTCTCATCAATGTGTTGTACTTGTACAATTTGGTCCCACCACATTGATGATTTTCCCTTCAGCTGGTAAATTGCTTCATTTTTCCTATGAGGAATAATTGTGTAACTGAAAATACTTCATCATATCCAAAAACAAAGACTCTACATTGACATCTTTCTTGTGCTCACCATCGAAGGTAGGAGGTTTTATCTTCTTGAACTATCCTTGCAACTCATCCACTCCAATCCTTCTGCTATATTTTTTGATAGGAGATCAACTTGGACTACTGTGTCCTCTTCTAACTGAGTGCCTTGGTGTAATGTCCCAGATCATCAACCTCACTGTCGGGAAATGATACTACGTGGAATAACACTTATATAGTATGCATTTAGATGAAGTTAAATGACTTAACACAGAGTAAACACATAATTTCTGCTAACATACAAAAATAATGGAATTAACAGTAAATATCATTGCAATGGAATACATGATAATTTCACAAGAATCACAGACATGCATTTTAATTGAAACTAAAATACATAATGATACTTATCTTTGAAATTGTAGTAACTCCACCAGCCACATGAAGACCTTCCACGAGCCTCCCAGCCTTAGACCATGCTTCTCATCACGCTCATCAATGGGTCACCCCCGAGATGGGACTAGGCTCCACCCAGGGTAAGGGAATCCTAGACTAGGTTGAGGTTACAGGAAAACTACACAGAGAAACTGAAAGGATTCTCTCTAGGAGCCTTCTTATGCCCACTACTCACGGACTCTCATTCCCCGCATGCCTGTTCCACCCAGGATTATACACCTTCACAAGAACAGTCCATTAGTGCTTCACCTCCCTCTCTGGGTCTTGACAATAGGTTGGATCAGGAATTCTCAGAGCTCTGTAGCTGGTGTTGGACTCTCTCTGGGAGAGAACCACTTCCCAGTAGACTCTCTCTCCTGGAGAAAGTTGCTCATAGGCCTGACAACCTACCTCTTCTACCACGGGCCTGACAGCCTGCTTCTTCAACACACTCCTCGACTCAACTCCAGCTAAGTGAGGACAAAAACAACGAACCATCACTCATTCACATAGGGATGACAGTAGAAACAACAGATGGGCATGGCACCGCAGGCAGCAACAACCCACACTAAAACACGACACAGTTAAGGCGATTCCTCAGGTGTCGATTTCCTCGAAAGACACAAAATGGTTCACATATTTCAGGTCTCAAGTGGGTCTCATGTGTATGCGTGATTATTGCAAAGGTTCAATACAAAGGCCACAGGATTCACGAAAATACCCGGTCAGCTTCTTGGTTCTCATTTTTCAGGAATGTGTGACAAGAAAATTAAGCAGAGGTCATTCACAAAGGTCTCACGATTTCAGACAGAGGATCGAGAAAACTGGCAGAATGAACCCCCAACTCAGTCGACGCTTCACCTCTAAACTGCATGCACTTAGGTTGACACTTGTCTTCCTGGAGTTGCATGCATTCCCTTTTGCACACGTTGGAGATGCATGTGTTGCCTCTCCCAGGACTTAGGATAAAAACATGTTTGTCACATAGCTTTGGAATAATAATAAAATATTGTTCTCAAGGACTTAAGCCCCTAATATTAGCCCCTCTTTCCAACCTTTCAACCCCTTTTCCCTTACCCAGTGACCCACCCTATGGAAGCTTAGTGTCCCATCACTCTTTCTTCGTGGTTGGTATGCACACAACAATGTTTAATATTTATTAATGTTCTACATATTACATATACAAAAACATGCTCCTGGCCTTTAACACTTAGGCTCTCCGGCCTAATAAACACATAAGCCCATCAACTTATCAATACTTGGCTCACCAGCCTACAAAACATGATTTACAATTCATAAACATGATTACAACAGGGCTTGTCCTTGGGGATATTACAATCCCCTCCCCTTATTTTTGCATTGTCCTCAGTGCAACTTTCACACAGCATCAACAATATTTTCAAAATATTCAAAATAATGTGGGTATTCTGCCCACATAGAATCCTCATGCTCCCATGTCGTGTCCTTAGGAACGTATCAGGTCCACTGGACCTTCACAAGCCCTTGTTAATATTATGGTAGCTGCGGGAGGTATTTACCCCCATGTGTGAACCTGACGAGAATAGAAGACTCTGGAAAGCAAGAGAAACCCTAATGAGTTGGCTAATAACCCTAGAAGCCTTGTCGGCTAAAGAAGAAAATTTATATTAGGCTATTAGCCTCCAAGAGAAGAAGTCGTCCCTAATTAATAATAATATACTGAACAGACACATACCCAAAAAGAGAAGTCGGCCCCAGTAAACTGGCAGGATTACTATAAATACAGGGCGCCAGTTCTCATTTGTCACATCTCAGGACTGCAGTTTTCCCAGTTGGTGCACACTGCAGTTGCAGTCTAGTGCGTAGGTTTGGAGGAGGGTTGCAAGTGCAGCTACAGCAGCAGCTAGTTTCAGTATTGGCTTGAATATCTCTTGGCTAGGGTTTAGAACATCTGATCAACCTTTTGTGATCCGCTATCCTAGGGGATTAATGCGCTACTCTTTGTTTGTCTATCTAGCCTAGGGTTTGCTTCCGGAGGAATTCTCAGTCAAGGTTAAGGTGCTCGGAGGGAGGCTTCGGCCTGTGGTTAGGTGACGAGGGTATCGTCAATGGTAAAACGAGCACACCATATTCTATATTCTAACAAGTTATGGGCCCACACCCCTTTAGTCAGCCTAAAACACTGGAAGGAAACATAGCCGCTAGATATTGAGCTCATTGAGGAACTGTCGCTAGGGTTACCAGCAGAAGCAGTTGCAGAAACCCTAAACCTCTTGTTGAGGAACCTTAAGTGACAAGATTGACCTAATCTCTAGATAGATCAGTGCGCCCTAGCCCAACGCATCTCCTGGTACACTCAAAAGGCCAAGGCATGAAGTTTGGATTTCTGGTCAAATCTAGGGTTTGACCAAGTCAAGCAAGCCATGATGAACTCTATGAAGTCTGAGAACAAGATAGATGGAGCCTCTAACTTCAGAGCATGGAAGACAAGGATTGACCTCATCCTTGCTAAGAATAAAGTGTTGGATATTGTGAAAGGAAAGATCATGAAGCCAGAATTTACAGAAGGAGAAGAGAAGGAACCACAGAACGTTGCAGCTATGGAGAAGTTCAAGGACATTGACGTCAATTCCATGAGTATCATAGTGGATTCTATAAAATACCACTTGATACCCTACATCTCCCATCTTGACTCATCGAAGAATATGTACGATGCCCTAACAAATCTCTTCTCATCCAGAAACATTGGACAAGTTATGAGTCTGAAGAATGAGCTCCGTAACATGAAGATGAATGATGATGACAACATAACATCCTACTTTGTAAGGATCTCCCAGCTAAGAGATCA
>SNQJ01S0048673.1:29778-45901 GCA_010110895.2 Picea sitchensis
CTCAGTCAAGGTTAAGGTGCTCGGAGGGAGGCTTCGGCCTGTGGTTGGGTGACGAGGGTATCGTCAATGGTAAAATGAGCACACCATCTTCTATATTCTAACAACCCTATGGCTCGATTCCAGATCTATTTTCTCTTTCGGTCCAATATGCTCACATGATGCACTTACAGGACACCTTCTTGCTCCACCTAAATCACATTCCAATCTATTACATGATTAGCATCAGGTATATATTTCTTAAGCAATGAAACATGAAACTCGTTATGTACAGTCATGGATGCAGGTAATGAAATCATATATGCAACTGGCCCAATCCTTTCTAGGATTTCAAATGGCCCACAAAATCTGGCTGCCAACTTGGCATAGTTTCCCAGCTTCAGGGAAATTATATTGGCTTTCACTTTTATGAAAACATGCTCTCCCATTTTAAACTCTTTGTGGGTTTTGTTTTTATCAGCATAACGTTTTTGCATGTCTTGGGAAACTTTCAAATTATTCTTAATTTTTAGCATATGTTCTTCCATTCCCTTGAGAAATCTGGCCCAACTACTTCCCTATCAGTTGGATTATCCCAGCTTACTGGAGTATTGCACTTTCTGCCATAAAGTGCTTCAAATGGGCTCATCTTCAATAATGCTTGATACCCATTATTGCAGGGGAATTCTACCAAGTGTAGGTAGTCTTCCCATTTAGATGGTTTGCCCATCACATACATCCTTAGTATGTCTTCTATTACTCGATTCACCCTCTCTTTCTTCCCATCAGACTCAAGATGATAGGTTGTACTAAAGTTCAAATTCATTCTGAACCCCTTGAATAACCCTTTCCAAAAATTTGAGGTAAATTTTGGGTCTCTATCAGACACAATTGTCTTGGGAATACAATGCAATCATGCTACTTCCCTCATAAAAATATCAACAACATCTGCTGCCTTGTGAGTAGTCTTTAGTGGAATAAAATGGGTAGCTTTCCTAAGCTTGTCCACCACCACCATGATTGAATCATGTTGCTTGCCTATTCTAGGCAATCCCGTGATGAAATCCATTGTCACTACCTCCCACTTCCACTCAGGAATGGGTAAAGGTTGCAGCAACCCTGTTGGGTGCCTGTGCTCAGCTTTAACCTTCTAGCACTCCATACATCTGGAGATATATTCAAAATTTTCTTTCTTCATACCTGGCCAAAAGTAATGGCTCTTGACTACTACTACAATTTTATGATATCCAGGGTGCCCAAAATAAGGCACATTATGCATTTCATGCAAAATCATAAGTTTCAAGTCCTGGACATTAGGTACATAAATTTTGTTCTTTTACAGAAGTATTCCGTCAGTTTCTAACTTATAATTCTCCATTTTCTGTGGCATCTTACCTTGTTGTAGCTTTGCTACCAAATCCCTATACTGCAAATTTGTATTTGCAGCCTCTGAAATTCTACTTTTAATATCATTTTGGTACATGCTAATGGTTGTAGCATGTAATTCATGCAATCTCCTATTGAGTGCATCAGCCACTTTGTTTTCCTTCCTTTTGATATGCTTGATATCAAAATCGTATTCACAGAGAAACTCCAACCACCTACTTTGTCTAGTGTTCAAGGTTGGTTGATCAAACAAATATTTCAAATCATTGTGGTTTGTTCTCAGTTCGAGCCTCCTTTCCATGAGGTAATGCCTCCACTTCTTTAGAGCCTGTACAATGGATGCCAACTCCAAATCATGAGTTGCATAGTTCCTTTTGTGCTCTTTCAACTTTCTGGATTCATAACAAATTACAAATCCATTCTGACTGAGGACTCCTCCCAGTCCTTCTTTGCATGCATCTGTACACACTACAAAGTCTTCGTTTGGATTTTCAATCCTCGGGATTGGAGCACTGGTTAACAATTGCTTCAATCACTGAAAGATTTTCTCACAATCCTTTGTCCACTAAAACTTCTTCTCCTTCCTTTGGAAGGAAGTGATAGAGTGAGATATACTTGAGAACCCCACAATAAACCTTTTGTAATAACCAGTTAGACCCATAAAGGATCTATCTTCCATCACATTTTTAGGTGTTGACCATTCTCTTATGGCCTCAATCTTCTCAGGATCTACAACTATCCCTTCCTTCAAAATAATATGCCCCAAGTAATGGATCTTCTCTTGATAAAACGAGCACTTTCTCAACTTGGCATATAGTCAATGCTCTCTAAGCACCTACAGCAACATCCTCAGATGATGTTTGTGCTCTTCCTCTGACTTGGAATACACTAGAATGTCATCCAGGAATACTATGACAAACTTGTCTAGATAGTCCCTGAATACACCATTCATCAGGCACATAAAAACAACGGATGCATTTGACAACTCAAATGGCACCACTATGAACTCATAATGACCATACCTTGTTCTAAAGGTGGTCTTGTGGATGTCTTCATCCATTATCCTTACCTGGTGATATCCCAACTTGAGGTCTATCTTCGAAAATATCTTCACGTCCTTCAACTGATCGAAGAGGTCATCAATCCTCGACAAAGGGTATTTGTTCTTTACAATTACTTTGTTCAACTGTCTGAAAAAGATACACAATATCAACGTCCCATATTTCTTCTTCATGAATAGGACCGGGGCTCCCCAAGGTGACACACTTGATCATATGTACCCCTTCTTCAAAATCTCTTCAAGCTGCAATTGCAACTCTTTTAGCTCCGATGTACTCATTCTGTAAGGAGCTTTCGACACTGGAGTTGCTCTAGGCATCAAGTTTACAGAGAAATCAATATCTCTCTTTGGAGGTAGTTCGAGTACCTCCTGAAATACATCTTCAAACTCCTTTAGTACCGCATGATCTCTAGTCTTTGAGATTTCATCCTTAGATGCTTCCTCCACATGGTTTGCAAATAATTGACAGCATTTTCTATAGCACTTCTTCAGTTGCATTGCTGAGATTTCTCTAATAGCAACAACTCTAGGAATTCCTTGGACTATTTTCCAATTTCCTTCCCCATCTAGGCCAATGAATTCCTTCTTATGACAGTCCAAGATGGCATGGTGCTAGTCCAACCAGTCCATCCCAATTAGACAATCATAAAAACCTAAAGTCAGAATGTTCAATTCAACCTTTTTTCTCAGTCCATTCATGTCCACTAGACAAGACTTAACCAACTCAGTGACTTTCCTCTTGGTTCATGTAGCCAGCCGCACTAGCCAAGACTTTTCATGTTTGCTTCTCGACAATTGAAAACTTTCCACCACTCTAGGATCTATATAACTATGGCTATCCCCTAAATCAATTAAAATAGTGAAGGCATGGTTATTGATCATACCTTCCACTTCAATCATGTGTGATCGAAATTCAGCTTGCTTGTTGTCCAGGGCTGCATAGATACTTGGCATTCTACTGCCCATGTTCTCCATTGTTTCATCTTGTTGAACATTATGGACAACTCTCACTTTTCCATTTTTATGGGGACAATATCTGTACTTGTGGTTCCCCTGAGAGCCCCAACACTGAATGGGCATCTTCCTTAGCCTTTTTTCCCATACGTCAACCATTCTCAACTCTCTAAACGATGGTTGTCCTTGAGGATTGTTTCTGAAAAAAGGTGGCTTAATTCCCTTCTTCCTCTAATCCATTTGGAATTTCTTCTTGTCTTCCCAAGCCTTTCGGAAGGTAGGCTTCTCTCCTTGTTTCTCATATAATCATTTATCCATCCTTATCATTTCTTCCATAGTCTTAGGATCATCATACTGAATCTTGTCACCAATGGAAGGTGGAAATCCACGTAGATACCTCTGAATCTTAACAGTCTTATCCTTGATGAACGAAACATACTTCAGCAATTCCAAAAATCTTCGTTCCTATTCATCAATGGTCATTCTACCCATCTTGAGTTCAAAAAACTCTTTCATCTTTCTATCATAATACCTTTTAGTCAAGTATTTCTTCTCAAAATACCTCTTGAATTCTCTCCAAGTGATATATTTCTCTCTAATGTGTTGTACCTGCACAAGTTGATCCCACCACATTGATGCCTTTCCCTTCATTTGATACATTGCAATTCTTCCTTCTGCATGAGAGGAATAATTCTACAGTTGGAAATATTTCCTCATTCCAAGCAACCATGTTTCAGCATCTTCCTCCTTCTTATGTTCTACATCAAACATAGGAGGCTTAATCTGATTCATCTCCCCATTCAGTTCATCCACTCCAGATCTCTTGTGATTTCTGGTAGAAGATGGGCTTGAACTACTATGTTCCCTCCTCTTGGAATGACCTTGGGAGTGATGATGGTGTCTACCAACACTCCTTGATATTCTTCCTTGAGGAGTTCGGTGACTCCCTATTTTTTTCGAGTCCAACTTCTTTTCTATTCTCTCTAGACTCTTCATCAACTTTAAGTTGAATTATCCATGTTGTTCCTTAGCTTTCATAAGATTCTTTCTATATGCTCGGTGATTTTGGGCATCTTTCTGCAATATTTCAATGATTTTCATCATATTCCCTTCCTTATCTATCTCTTCTCCATGCCCATTGGAGTTTGACCCTTCAACTCCCAACTGAACATCCATTTCTTTTTCTTCATCCTCGGAACTGGAAGCAGTCTGTGCCTCTTCCATTTCTTTGCACTCAGTGGCAACCCTACTTGGTTCTGGAACTCGTTAAACTTATGTAAACACAATGTAAAAACAACCGGAATTTGTCAGGCCATTATTCCTTAACAAATCCCACATCATTCATAAACAAATCTTATTCAATAAAATGTTCACTTTTCATTCTCTTTGATTCTCGTTCAATCAAGAATCCCCGTAGATTTCTTCTTTTAGAGCTCTTCTCTGCTAATTTTTCGGGCACTAGCCCCTTCCTCTCAATCCCCTACCCACGCGACCATGGGTCGTGACCAAGATCTAGATCAATAAGCACATACTTGGGCCTTCGGCCTTTGGCTTCAAAAGATTTCACATACGCACACTCTGAACCACTAATCTTCGAACACTCCCACGTCAGCTTAGGTGACATTATTATGTTACATCACTTAACATTTTTCCAATTGTGGGGGCATGAAACAATGGTTTAGAGTAACCCACTTTTCATCTTGCAATTCTCCCAATGCTGACACGTAACCCCTAAGTGAATCCATGGTTTGGATTGTGGGACTGCCTTGGAGAATTAGCTTCTGTGCAACTTGGGTCCCCACAATGCCTTCTGGTCGTTGATCTTGATGTATAATGATCAATGCCACTATGGGTCCTCTGACCTTTAACTACATTACGTAACCACGGACCCCACTAACCCTGCTCACACAAGATGCCACATGGTGGAATACTAGCGACTGATACATGGCCCATTCACATGGGTGACACTCATCACGTTCCAAATGCCATTTTAATCATCCACGGGTTCTAAACCCACTGACATGTGTCACACATCCCATGTGTCCACTTCACCTCTAGGTGACATCATCCGACCCCACCACGTCTACTCTTTCGCTTCGGGACTTCGAACTTCAGGATTTTGTGCAACGACACATCCCACTTCTCCCGACAACCGAACTCCCAAAATTACAATCTACTCTTCTTCTTGATCCAACGCTCAATCTCTTTTCTCCAGCTCTACAGTGTAGATATCCCTCAGAACTTCGGGGTTTTAGGTCTCGGGCATTTATGCTTCAACACACCCCGCTTCTCCCGATTACCGAACTCGGAAGGGCTTCCAAGATAACCCTCCTGTACCTTCTCCAGATATGATGGTCGTACTAAATTTCCTTTCCGTCTGAACAGATCCTACAACTCCAACACCCCAAGTGTTGAGCGCTCTCCCTCTGTGATCAAATACCACGTTGGTTGCAGTTTTATTCTACCACTACTCCTCCTGAAGTTTGTAACATAGCCAAGTAACCTCTTGGCACTTAGAAACATTTTGAGGTCCAAAATTAGTCCTCCAGACAAAATTTCCTCTCGAAACCTTGGGTCCAAAGACCACTTATCTGGCCCATCCAATCTCAGCATTGAAACTATGGCTCTAATACCATATTGTAACATCCCCGTCCATCAACCTCATTGTCGGGAAATGCTACTACGCAGAATAACACTTATATAGTATGCATTTAGATGAAGTTAAATGACTTAACACAGAGTAAACACATAATTATTGTTAACATACAAAAATAATGGAATTAACAGTAAATATCATTGCAATGGAATACATGATAATTTCACAAGCATCACAAACATGCATTTTAATTGAAACTAAAATACATAATGATACTTATCTTTGAAACTGTAGTAACTCCACCAACCATGTGCAGACCTTCCACAAAAATCCTAGCCTTAGACCATGCTACTCATCAAGCTCAGTAGTGTGTCACCCCTGAGCTGGGACCAAGCTCCACCCAGGACAAGGGAATCCTAGACTAGGTTGAGGTTACAAAAAAACTACACAGAGCAACTAGAAGGATTCTCTCCAGGAGACTTCTTACGCCCACTACTCACGGACTCTCATTCCTCACATGCATGTTCCACCCGGGAATATACACCTTCACAAGCACAGTCCATCGGTGCTTCACCTCCCTCTCTGGGTCTTGGAAACAAGCCAGATCGGGAATTCTCATAGCTCTGTAGTTGGTGCTAGACTCTCTCTGGGAGAGAACCACTTCCCAATATACTCTCTCTCCTGGAGAGAGCTATTCATAGGCCTGAAAACCTGCCTCTTCTACCACGATCCTAATAAACCACTTCTTCAGCACACTCCTCGACTCAGCTCCATCTAGGTGAGGACAACAACAACGAACCAGCACTCATTCACATAGGGATGGCAGTAGCAAACAACAGATGGGCATGGTACCGTAGGCAGAAACAACCCACGGTAAAACATGACACAACTAAGGTGATTACTCAGGTGTCGAGTTCCTTGAAAGACACAAAATGATTCACAGATTTCAGGTCTTAGGTGGGTCTTAGGTGTGTGCGTGATTATTGCAAAGGTTCAATATAGAGGCCATAGGATTCACAGAAATACCTGGTCGGATTCCCGGTTCTCATTTTAAGGAATGCGTGACAAGAAAATTAAGAAAAGATCGTTCACAAAGGTCTCATGGTTTCAGACAAAGGATCAAGAAAAATGGTAGAACGAACCCCCAACTTAGTTGACGCTTCATCTTTTAACCACATGCACCCAGGTCGAAACTTGTCTTCCTGGAGTTGCATGTGTTCCCTTTTGCACACGTTGGAGCTACATGTGTTGCCTCTCCCGGGACTTAGGATAAAAACATGTTTGTCACATAGCTTTGAAATAATAATAAAATATTATTCTCAAGGACTTAATCCCCTAAGCTTAGCCCCTCTTTCCAACCTTTCAACCCCTTTTCCCTTACCCACCCTGTGGAAGCTTAGTCCCCCGTCACTCTTTCTTCGTGGTCGATCTGCACGCAGTGATGTTTAATCTTTATTAATGTTCTACATATTACATATACAAAAATAGGCTCCTGGCCTTTAACACTTAGGCTCTCTGGCCTAATAAACACATAAGCCCACCAACTTATCAATACTTGGCTCACCAGCCTTCAAAACATGATTTACAATTCATAAGCATGATTTACAATTCATAAACATGATTACAATTCATAAACATGATTACAACAAGGCTCATCCTTGGGGATATTACACTTGGTGAGTGATGATGATTCCTACTAGCACCTCTAGATTCTCCCCTTTTGGCATGAAATCTATGACTCTTTGACTTACTTGAGTCTATCTCCTTATCCACCTTCTTCTCTATTATATCAAAGCTTTGCAACAACTTGATGTCCAAGCCATCCTACTTCTCCTTAGATTTCATAATCCTCTCATTATCATCCTTATAACTCAAAACATCTCTTTGTAGAATCTTTATTGTCTCTACCAAATTCATTATTTTCTCTTTGCCTTCTCCATGCCCATTTGATTTGTCCATGCATTACCCATACTGACATACAACCCCCTGAATTCATATTCATGGATGTAATTTCTCTCTGCATCCTCCATTTCTATGGTCTCTCTCTGATTATTTTGATCTTTTATATTTGTTCCCTTAACTCTGCAAAATGTGCATGCAATAGAATTTTTTAGACCACAATAATTTAACAAATCTATTAAAATCATGCACGATTATTCCCTTTAAATGCACCTGGAATATTCTTTATGTTTTCGTATGAAATCTATTGCTCAATTCACATTTATGGGTGAATATTTGGATTCATGTATCCAAAACCTTTCCAATGATTTATTTCTTATTCAATTCTGAGTCTTGAGTAGAAAGTTATAGTCATTTGATCATTACCCATTTACTCCATTTGCACACCTTTCAACTAGGTGTAATTTTTTTCTATGCTTGTGCATCCCTACACCAGCTCCTTTGGGATTTTTTCAGAAGCCCAAATGGGTTCCTTCATGACCACATTTTGAACAAAGTATCCAATTTTCACCTTCATGCAGCATCCAGGCTGCTAGTTATAGCCTACTGAAGTTTTGACTAATTTCCTCTTTTAACATCAAATGCTACAGGAAGCTTATCTCTCATCATGTGCAATTTTCAGTACCCAGACTTCCAATATAGTGCCACGATTGTATTTTTATGGCTCAATATATTCCCATAGACTACTCCTATGCCCCAAACTGATTTCTAGGTAGGAAGTTATGGCCTTTGTAAGTTAAATGGTACCTAAATGTTTCCTTGTATTGTTTAGCTTGTACCTTCCTCATACAATATTTTCCCATTGGAAAGCTCTCTACGAGATATTTCATTTGAGATTCAAAGTAAAAGTGTGACAAATTTGCACTCTATTCTCGTGGGGTTTTTTTGCCTTAAAAAGTTGTTTAGGCCTTCAAAATTGGCCTACAAGATAATGTCCTAGAAATCTCTATAATTTTCTGAAAATTTTAGTTAATTTCTGCTAACTAGGATGCTAGCATGGCATCCTCCGTCCACCTACAACCTCGAGGTGATGCCATGTCAACCCTTTGGCCACCCTTTCCCTACCCCATCGGCCTCTACCACCTTCTAAATTACCTCTTTCTCCTTTTTCTCACCGCATTCCCTTAAACTTCGAGCCCCACAAGATTGGCTATCACATGGAACTTTTCATTGGTCACAAGGATGGGTGGGCCCCATCCCACACTCATTTTCCCTATCAAACACACATGCTCATTCCTCTAATTAGATGATGGGGGATCAAGAGGGATCAACGATCACATTTCGACCCCCCTAAACATGTCAACCATTAATGGGGGGGGTGTGAAATGGATCTCACACAGTTTCTAGCTTAATGAGGTGGCAACCTCCTATTGATTTTGGCCCCCTCTAGTGGTTTCCAAAGCCACCAAGGGACCCCCCCAAAACCGCTATCTCATGGATCGACTGATGCCTCATCCACCATGGACCCATGTCACCTACCACTCTTCCTTGTAGCATTCCATGTCACCTCTGTCATGTTAGCTGACACGTGGCTCCACATCATCACTAACGTCATCGTACGAAAATTCCCAATTTCGCCAAAATTTATAATTTTTCCAAAAATGCTCAAATTCGTAATTATTTCCCTAGGCCACCATTGAAGCTATGTAATTAGATTCTTATGGATAATTTTGGCTCTATGTATATGGATTCAACCTCTATACACTAAATTATACTCTTACACATCAAACTCTCCACGAATTTAACTGCAGAAATTGGGGCTTTTCCCCAATTTCTCCCAATTACGCCATGGCTATACTACAAATTTCGAAATTCGACCAATTACAGGCCCAAAAATGACAAAATTGAGGTTTAAAATGGATATTTTTAACCTCTTGGCTCAATTCTTTCAAAATTATAGGGAAATATCGAACTTTCCCTTAAAACAAATTTAACAAACAAATTGTAGACGTCCTTTGAACTCTAAATATGAAAATTCAACTTCATCACTTTGTCTCTGGCCCATGCAGGATTAGTATTGAACCCATGGATCTAATGTCATAATGTAGCATCCCCAGCCCCAAGTTGTTCCATTCCACACAATTGTTTCCTCTCTAATAATAATTAATTAACTAACATGCCCTGCATATGTAGCATATATTTAGTGCTAACAACATACAAATCATGCATAAATATGTACATCAAAGCATACAAAATTTATATAAACATTCATATAGTAAATGGAATATAAACACACATACAAAATAACACTTATCTTTTGTAAATCACCGACTGGATGCAGACCTCAGACGTTACTCCCACCCATAGACTCTACTGCTCGTAAAATCTCAGCAACATATCACCCCCAAGTTGAGGCTAGGACTCCACTAGGGCAAAGACTTCCTAACCCAAACTAAGCTCTAACATAAATTAGAATTAATCTCAAGCTAAGGTGCCAACTCCAGCAACGGTTCCCAAATCACACACTCTCATTCCCCACATCTTGTCCCACTCCAAGAAGTGTACCCCTTCTGTGCTCAACAATCCTTCAATTGTCCCACTTCCCTTCTAGGGCTTCAGCAATAGGCCAAACAAGAAGTCCCAGAGATGATTTGTAGCACCTGGAACACAAGGTTTCTCTAATAATTGAAACACCCATTAGCCCAACATACCGAGAAACAATTCTCAGCAATCCTCTCACCCAAAGGGAATGCTCACAAGCCTGACAACCTGCTTCTTCAACCCAAACCCCCAAGGATTTACTGGGTACAATCAGCTTCAAATCTCTCCAGCAAAAGTATGACCAATGGATGGGATGAGTGTATGAATCGCAAGAATGATTGTGAGAATGATGAGAATGATGAAAATGATTGGGAATTACACTAAGTTCCCACATTATGTATGCATGTTCCCAAATTGACACTTCTCATGATAGGAACTTCCTTAACTCCACTTGGTGATATGTTCCCCACCTTTAAGAACTTAGGATAAAATATATCACATAATTTAGACTTTAGGAATAATATAATATATTATTCCATTGCCTTAATCCCCCTTGTGTTACACATTATTTTTGGCATCCCTATGACCATTAATGATGTAAACCTATATGTTGGCTTCAGAGGGATCAGTGGCCCAAATTCCTGAAGAAAGAAGGGAGAAGAACTTTGCCTGAGAGAAGAAGTTGTATTTTCCTTTGAAAAAAGCCTATTAAGGAATATCGTCGTAGGATGCACTATACACAAGGTGCGGTGATGCATGATCTTTTCCCTCTGCCCTGAAAATGGTATGTGACGTCTCTGTAGGCTACCTTATGTCTAGGGTGTGATGATTTTCGTACGTGGAAAAAACGAGCATCTTCTCGATGCTTCTAAAAGGATAAGCTTTTGTGGTGACGTGGCCTCCGATTGGTTTGGATCTTACTCATTTTTATCATTTAGTGGGATCATCCTAACCTCCTCACTTTATCCTCTTCAACTTATAAAAGGAGAGGAGCTCTCATGGAGAAAGTTAGCCTGGGCTTGGTAGATTGGATTGAGATTGGAAATTTGGCTTGCGATTGTTATCTTGATTAGAGTGGCTTTGAGCTTTGCTTTCTCAAGATAGATTGTGAGTGAATTTCAAATCTATAGTCACAGAATCTGTGGATCATAAGTGTGTGGGAAGAAAGGAACTATAGGAAGGAACCTGATGACATCAAGGCATCTGATTGTATCTTTCTTCCACATTCTTTAACACAAATATGCTTTTCTTTCCTATATGAATGTTATTTTTCCATATTGTATGATTCCTTGATCACATACATAGTTTTATATCAAGTATGCTCTATTATTCTTGTCTTCGTTGGCTTGTGTTCCTTTGC
This sequence comes from Picea sitchensis, assembly GCA_010110895.2. Classification (NCBI taxonomy): domain Eukaryota; kingdom Viridiplantae; phylum Streptophyta; class Pinopsida; order Pinales; family Pinaceae; genus Picea; species Picea sitchensis. The sequence goes on from SNQJ01S0048673.1 coordinate 41,551, forward strand.
AGATATTTTTCCATAAGCCTTATGACGGAGCTTGGATCTCATTGAGGAAGATGGATCTTCGATATTTAAAAGGTATGTCCTAGATCCATTTCTCATTTGATAATTGAAATCTAAGGAAAGATTAGTGTATTGTCTTGTTTTGTTCTAGTTTTGTAGTGACGCTAGTGGGATTGATTTGTGTCTGCACTTAACAATTAGCCCGATAACAAAATTGGCGACCATACTGGGGAACATATTGTTTTCCTAGTTTGTCCTACTTTCTTACTTTGGTTGCTTGGGTTTTGTTTTCTGAGTCACTGGTAGATCGAGCTTGACTCTATGACTACTAAACTTCACTAGAAAAACCTTGATGCTTTTTATTTTTTCCATTTTTTTTTCCTTTGATCGACGCACCCTTCTTTGAGGGATAGTGCGACGATCTAGGATCGACGCACCCTACCTTTTTGACACAATGCGGTGACGTTGCACTTTATTTTTTCTCTATCCTATGGCGACCCGGGATCATCACTCTATGTTGGTCTTAGAACCTACGACGATTTGGGAAATTTTTATCTTTCGGTGGTTTGTCCTTACCCAGATCTGTGATAAGTGTTTGGGGTGATTTGTTGGGTCTGTTTACAGTCTTCTTGACAGATTTCAATCTGCTTTTAGCCATTTTTTCATTGTTTTAGCTTGTTTTCTTTGGAAAGATTTTATCTCTTGCTTTGAGTGTCTTTCAGTTACAAAGCTTTGTTTTTCTTTAGAATTGTTTAGTGAAAAGAACACTTCTTTTTTCTAAATAACTCGTGTTAAAAGCGAAACTTTGTTTGCGTTGTGTTTGTTTTGAAGTGATTTGCTATTTCTTTTAGCTATATTTGAAACAAAAATAATAATAATTTCTTGCTTTATATTAGATTGGGGGCATCTTTGCATCTGAAGTAGCGAAATTCCATGATTTTTGGCATTTTTGGGGGGCCAAGAATCATGTATTGGTGTATAGTCTCTTTTGTTCATTTCTTGAGAATATTGATATTGATGAGTTTAATACAATTTTGGGACATTGTGCATATGGGAATGATAAACATTTTCTCCTTCTCGTAATATAGCTTTCATCAAAGTGAAATATTTGCATTCTCATTTCTTTGCATTGTTTATAGTCAGACAAAACATCATTTAGTCCATGCCATTTTCCTCTTGAGTAATAACAACCTTAAAATAAAGCGCTTATAAAAATTGATTAGACATTTTTATATTTTTTGGTAGAAAACCTACATTAGATTAGTTGTAGGGATTTGGAACAAGTGTGAAAGATAACTTTCCAAAGATGCAAACAAACATAGAATCTTGAGTTAGGGAGGGTTCAAATCCAATTGCTACATTTTGTCCTGGGAAGCCCTTCTCACACAAGGGTCAAACCTGAGGTCGCATTAAGACTGGCATAGTTAGTCACCCTCCTTTGTCGGTCTTGGTGTAGATATTGCGTGTATTATGGGGGTCGCTTGAAGGTATACCCACAATTATGAGTGGAAGCCTTTCTAGTTGATTTTGGGCTAAATACCCTGCCTTTTCACATGGATCAGATTGTCAACTATTTCCCCAGGCATTACTGTTGTAGTTGGTAACATTAGTAGCCTATATTTTTAGAGTCTTTACACAAGGTGACTGTGGAGGAGCAAGTCTTCATGGTACTTAGAATCGACATTGGCCAAACTCACTCGGGCTCCTTGGAGGGTATTATACCCATGTTTATGTGTGGGATCTTGCACCAAGGCATAAGTTTGTTAAGCAGGTCATCAGCATAACTTTTCCACCCACTCTATCTCAGCCCCTTCTTACATTGTCCTTGCAACGTTGGATTTCATCACCAATTAGTGTGTTCATTGTAAGAAGGTTTTTTTTCTTGTTTGCTTACTAGATTTTTAGTGTGTGTTGTTTGTTTTTCCTAGCAGACTCTAGGTTGGTTTTTTATTTAATAGCGTCAGTTCCCGGAACGACCAATGAAGGAACCCCTTTTCCATGGGAAACTTTTGTTTTTTTTTTTCTTATGAAAACATTAGTGATCCTCACATCACTACTTTGAGCCTTCCAGGTCTCACAATTGGATTACCGATATGGTTGTTTTCCACTCAGGTAATCCTGAATGCAACTAGTGATTCAGTTGTAAGCACTTTCCCCCAAGAACATCAACCTCATGTTGATCCTTCACCTTCTTCACTAGTAAGATCTTCTTCACCTTCTTCACTTGCAAGGTATTCTTTTGTTTCCTCTTCTTCGTTGAGTGAAATCTCTACAGCTAGTAACCCAGTGGATAAGAAGAAGAAGAAGAAGAAGAAGAAAAATAAACAAGGGTACAAACTTCCAACCATTGTCGGACATGTTGGAAAGCAACCAATTATTGTTTATTGTGTTGGGAGTGTTGATGATTCCAAGATCACCCAAACAACCCGTAAGCCCAAGTACCCTTGCAGGATTTGTAAGGGTAGCCATCTTCATAAATATTTCCCTGGTCTATCCAAGGTTATAGAAGCATGGTATACACACCCTCACCAACCCATATCATCAGCCTATGAACAACATGTTGATGACCTCATGTCAACTAGTTAGGATATCGTTGGGAAGAAGAAAAGTAGAGTCAAGTTCCTGTGTATGTTATGTAGAGGGAGTCATCAAACTCACTTTTTCTCTCGTTTGGACGAAGCCTCAAAATTGTTGGAAGACATGACTTTTTCAAAACCTCAACTTCCATTTGCTTATCATAAGATTTCTCTCAACCCTCCTATATTTGACGGTATGATCAATCTGGTCCCTTCATCAATTAGTCTGGTTGATCATGTGGTCAATTTGGTCACATCCTTCATTGAACTAGTTGACAAAGTGGTCGATCCAAACCCATCCTCGGTCGAACCCACTCTCCCGATAGAGAGTGAAATCCCAGTGGTCGATCTGTTTCCACCTGTCTACCCTATTATCCCTTTGGATAATGAAGCCCAAGTGGTCGATTTGATGTCATTATCAGTCAATCCTACTCTCCTGCTAGAGAGTAAACTCGATTTTTCTCACATTTTTCTTGTTGATACGGAATCTACCCTGTTAGGGGGCATTCCTCCTTCTCCCATGGAACCCCCTCCAAGTAATGAGGCCATCCTTTTTTATTGGGGTGCGCTAACTGGACCGTGTCTTCCCTCTCACATTTCTTTCCAGATTACAATACATATTTGTGATCGAGACATTCCTCAGATGTTGATAGATGAAGGTTTGTTCGTTAGTATTTTGTCCTCTATTGCTCAGAAATCTTTGGGTTATCCATAGCTTATGTCGGTAAATCAGACTCTGTTTGATTTTAATAGAAGAACCAGTCACCCTTTAGGGATCCTTCCTCAATTTCCCATAACTTTGGGAGGGAAAATTGTCTTTATTGATGTTATGGTAGTCCAAGACCCCTTGTATTTCGATTTACTCCTTGGGCAATATTATGTCTATGCCATGAAAGCTATTTTGTCCACTCTTTTTCATGTGATGTCCTTCCTGCACGATGGAAGAGTGGTGACTATTGATCCACTTTTTTTTGTTGGTCCTGACTTGACCATCAACTCAATGACCTCCCTAAATGGTTCTTATATGCAGATGGTATTGCCTCCACCACAGGTCAATTATGTGGTGTTGTCACCCATGACTTCAGCTTATGATGATTTAGATCCAGTAGTTGACATGGTGATCTCTTTGATAGGGCTTTTAGAGATTGATCTTCTTACCCCTCTCGCGGCCCTGGACATGTGTTCCTTCCAGAGTGTGTTTCTTCCGTCAAATGAAGATCTCTTGGAAGCCATGACCAAGTTTTGTCCCTTGACATGGTGTCCTTCCAGAACATTGTCCTCTTGGAATCCATGATCAATAAGAGTCTTATGAGCATGGTTTTTTGATTTCAAGATCATTAAAAAATGAAACCAACTTTGAGCATGGTTTTCTAATTTCAAGCTCGTTAAAAAATTGAAACCAGCTATGAGGATAGTTTTGTGTCTCTATGGAAACGTTGTTAAAAAATGACACAGATGTCTAGGTATTAAACCTAGAGTCTCGATCATAGTTCTTTTCATGTTTCAAGCATGTTAAAAAATGAAATAGATTTTTTCCCCCTCTCTGTTTGAGTCAAGTCCTTTGTCTAGTATTTGAAGCTTCACTTCATCCACCTGTGTTGTTAGATGAGACAAAGCTTGGGAGGCAATGCTTCTAGCCTCTGGACTTCATGTTGAAGTTAAGTCGCTAGCTTCTTAAGTTGGGGTCTAAATACCAACCATCCATGTGTTATAAGTTGGGAAGTCCAAGCATAGTTTTATATGGTTAAATCTTGTGTAAAAATGAAACCACCTACCTC
>SNQJ01S0048673.1:48248-77330 GCA_010110895.2 Picea sitchensis
GAAGAGGCAAGTGAACAGGAGAGGATCCCTTCCATAATAGGATCCATTGTATGGTGTTTCCCTACCTCAAGGGTTTCTATAATAAAGTTGTGGTTTTTCTATATTGTTCTTCTATATCTGTTGTGGTGCTTTTGTATTCATTATTGGGTTCTTAAAAGAAGCACTCATTCCTAGGGTTCGCTAAAAATAATCTGAGGGACTCATCCGAAGGATGAGCTTACAGTTCAAGCATATGTTATCCTCCTCAAGCTTGTGTAAAAATAAAGAGGGACTTGCTAGAAATGGTGGGGGAAAAACTGGGAAATAAATGTATCTAAACCTGTATTCTATCGAAAATTCACTTTTGAACATGACACCCTTTCACTCTCTTTGTGTCTAGGTTGAAAAATCCTCTTGTCTCTTGATCATACTCCTTTATAAGATTACATTTTGGTCTATGATCCCTGTTGTTGATTCAGTGTTGCCAAGACAATTTTCGTGTCATCAATATGTTCAAAGAGAATTTCAACCCAGAAATCCTTCAATTGCGTCGGCCATTTCTGCAGTCCTTAAGACTTTTATTACGTCGGCTATCCCTGAGTCAGTCCTAAATCACTTGTTACTCAAATGTACCTCAAATATTTTTACGTATTTTGTGTCATTGATGGGGGATACATTAAGGCCCTCATGTGACAAGTCTTTTCATGTCAACTTCAACTCATTATCCAGGAATTAGACTTAGAAACTATTTGGTACCTTGGAACTTGCATGCCTCAATGGTAGGTTTCCTCGCTTTCGAAAGTGGGTTTTCATTAATGACCCCTGATCGGGAGATTTCGTCGAGTTTTCAACTTCATCTCATTGATTCACATTCATTGGATTGTACAAGATTACCTTAGGAGTCATTGACATTAATGGTGATTTCCCTCGCACTTGTTAATGGTATTCATTAATGACCGGTAATCAAGTGGTTTCTACCATGTTCGACTTCAGCATATGTATTCACATGGTTAGATTTTTACTATAGAGTGGTTGATCTAGGTGGATATCGGTGGCCACCCACCTTTTCCAAATGGCTCAAAATAGTTTTCTGGCAATGTTGGCAATTTACTATTTTTAGCAGGTTTTAACTTTCAGGGCCCAAAATGAATCTCCTCGACGATACCTTTCCAACGAGCTATCACACGCCTAAAATGGAGGTCATATGCAAAAGTTACGACCCCGGGAAGTTGATGTACTCACTTACCCAAACGGGGCCCACATGACTTTTGGCGCTTCATCTCCTAGGGTTAGGTTTTTGGATGTCTAGGGTTTTTGGCATTCCTGCTTATTGTAAAAAGGCCTTCAGAGCCTCATTTTAATCATCTCCTGGTGAATGCAAGCAGTCGTCACATATCTTCTCAGAGATAAGCTGCCACCATTCTAGAGAGTCTTTCACTCTGTATTTTTACAGTCTCTATACATTTCTTTGATTAATAGAAATCATGTATTACTGTATATCTGTGTTTATGATTGCATATCTGATACATTTATGTTGTATTATTGAATATCTGCAATATCTCTGTGCATTTCTTTATTATATCTCTGCTCTCATTTCGTGCCGAAAATAATCCAGATCAGTGGTGGAGATGAAGACCCTGAACATTTTCTAACAAATTCAAGTTGCGTTGGAGTATATTCATATTGTATTGTTGCATACATCCACATTGTATGTCTCATGGCTATGTTCAAATTTGATTCTTTAACACATATATCCATAGTGTATTTTTGGTGGTTATGTTCATATTTGAGTCATAATGGCATGGATCCACAGTGTATGTTTGGTGGCCATGACCTGTATTACTTGACATGGATCTTCACATGTCGGCATTCATGTTTTGAGTCATTTGTATTCTAAGTATGAGAATTCCTACCTCAGTGATGATATATTATTGTACTTCCTTGTTTGTTGGCAGCTTTTTGACCAACTATTCATTGTTCCCTACACACACTCAACAAAGTATTTCAACTATCACTCTATTCTAACTTCATACATTGGGGGGATATCTGTTACACATTATTTTAGTCATCCCTATGACTATTAATGATGTAAACCTATATGTTGTCTTTAGAGGGATCAGTGGCCCAAATTCCTGAAGAAAGAAGGGAGAAGAACTTTTCCTGAGAGAAGAAGTTGTATTTTCCTTTGAAAAAAACCTATTAAGGAAGATCGTCACAGGCTGCACTATACACAGGGTGTGGCGATGCTTGATCGCTACCCTCTTCCCTGAAACTGGTTTGCGATGTCTCTGCAGGCTGCCCTATGGCTAGGGTGTGACGATTTTTCGTACATGGGAAAAATGATCATCTTTTGGATGCTTCTAGAAGGAGAAGCTTATGTGGTGAGGTGGCCTCCGATCAGTTTGGATATTACTCACTTTTTTGATTTAGTGGGATCATCCTAACCTCCTCACCTTATCTTCTTCAGCTTATAAAAGGAGAGGAGATCTCATGGAGAAAGTTAGCTTGGGCTTGGTAGATTGGATTCAGATTGGAAATTTAGCTTGAGATTGTTAGCTTGGTTAGAGTGGCTTTGAGATTTTCTTTGTCAAGATAGATTGTGAGTGACTTTTAGATCTATAGTCACATAATCCATGGATCAGAAGTGTGTGGGAAGAAAGGAACTGTTGGAAGGAACCTGACGACATCAAGGCATCTGGTTGTATCTTTCTTCTACATTATTTAATACAGATATGATTTTCTTTCCTATATGAATGGTATTTGTCCATATTGTATGATTCCTTGATCACATACATAGTTTCATATCAAGTATGCTTTGTTATTCTTGTCTTTGTTGGCTTGTGTTCCTTTGCAGATATTTCTCCATAAGCCTTACAACGGAGCTTGGATTGCATTGAGGAAGATGGATCTTCGATATTCAAAAGGTATTTCCAAGATCCATTTCTCATTTGATAATTGAAATCCAAGGAAAGAGTAGTGTACTATCTTGTTTTGTTCTAGTTTCGTAGTGAAGCTAGTGGGATTGATTTGTGTCTGCACTTAACAATTAGCCTGATAACACCTTGAATTATCACCTCTTCCTAGACTCTTAGCCCCCTCCCCTTGTAGTGGAGTTATATCCCCCCAAACTCTTTTTTTCCGATTGGTCTGCAACAATGATGTATTTTATTAATAAATCTGAGTGTGATTACATATTACATTTTCTAGGCTCAGTGGCATTTCAACACATAGGATCCCTGGCCTAAATCACACAAGAACTATGGCCTCAAAACATATATACAAAGGCTCTCTAGCGAAAAATATCCTAGCTCACCAGCCTATGGAATGTATGTACATTTACAACTAGGGATCAACCTGAGAGTATTACATATTGCCTTGATATCGTATGCCATAGCACTTAGTTTGAAATCGTTAATTGCATGATTTGATTTGGATTTAAGGTGAGGGTTTTATGAGAATCACATCATTTATTAATGGTATTATTTCATAATGTGTGTCAGTTGATTTGGTGGTAGGATTATAAATTTTCTTGGGGAGTGTGATTATGTATTGGGGTGAATGAAAAATGGCTCAAGTGTGGAAGTGTAAAGTGAGTAATGTGAGGGGATTTCTAGTGAATGTAGGTTTTGGGGTTGGGGGATGCAGGAGATGAAAGGGGATATGAGGAGGAACTCCCGCATCTGTAATCACTGAATAAACTAAGTATAAAAATGGTCTATTTTACGTTATTTGAAAGAGTGAGGTTCATTTTGGAGAGTGTGGAAGTGTGAGATGCGGGTTTGCGGACCTTTTGGGACAATTATTACTTCTACAATGAGACACTCGCTCAAAGAATTGGATAAGTGTAATAAATAAGAAGAAATGGTAACACAAAATGGAAAAATGACGAAGTGTTGATGATGCAAACTTGCAGGTTATAGAACTACGAACTCGTGATGACTATGGGTGGTGTTCCCATAACCCATTATTTGTAAAAAATACTAAATTTGGGATACGTAAAAGAGAAAGTGTGACTAAAAGACTAGAACTTTGATCAACAAATGTTGATCAACCATACCCTAGATGAGAGATTCCCTAAAGGAGGTAACAAGATGTAAGTAAATCATGAAAATGTAGAAAAAATAAACATTAAGTCCCAAAATATTGATTATTCATCACTTCAATATCCACATCATCAAGGTTTCAATGTGTCATCAAGGAAATACTTCATTCCGAAAATCAATGTGAGAAAGTTTGACGGTAAATATCCTATAAAATGGATATTTTGGATGGAGCAATTCTTTGATCTACACCAAGTGCCAAGCTTACAAAAGGTAACTATTGTATTCCTGTATTTATAAAATGATCAATTTGTTTGGTATCAATGGCTTTGTGAAATAAAAAAGGATTTTATTACCTCTTGGTCCATTTTTGTGGATGAATTGATAGCACATTGTAGGGATATTAAGAGAAATACATTCTTTGGTCAATATATAAATCTTTGGCAAAAAGTTCCAATTTTAGAACACATTCAACAATTCCAAAATATCAGACTCAGGGTAAATAACATTCCAGAGGATAATTTTTTAGATATATGGTCACTTTAAAGGAGAACATTCAACATGAGGTGCATCTCTTCGAACCTAAATCCTTAAATCAAGCTTTCAGTATGGAAAGGAAAGTGGAAAACAAAAATATGGTGACTAGAAGGGTGGCCACTAACAACTATAGAGAGCACCATGTTCCCTCTCCTAACGTCACTCAACTGACAATTTTGACACCTTAGTAAATGGATGAAAGAAGAGAAAAGGGATTTTGTTTCAATTATTATAGCAAGTACAGTAAGGGGCATAAACACGGTGAGAAGAAATTATTCTACATATACTATGAAGAGGAAGACGATACAAAATTGGAACCATAGAAAGATCCAAATATACAAGAGATTACTCCAATGATATATTGTCATGTATTGGCCGACATCAGTACTCCACAAACTCTCGAGATAAAAGGATATATCAAAAATAAAAAGGTAACAATTTTGATTTATTCTAGTAGTACGCATAACTTCATCAATTACAAATTAGCAAAAAGTCTCAATTGCTTTGTATCTCCAACACCAGAGTTTTAAGTAAGGATTGTAGATGGAGGTACCATAAATTGTTCAAGTGCCATAGTATTAAGCTTAATATGGTGGAGTATTTATTGGATAGTCCCATGATTTCCATGTAAATGGGTGGTGTTGATGTTGTATTAGGGGTCCAATGGTTACAATCATTGGGAATAATGGCCCTTAATTTTCAAGAAATTTTCATGATATTTTACCCAGAAGGAAAGGAAATTGAGATTAGAGGTATCCAAGGGAAACCCTCTAAGGTGATAAGCTCTAATAGCATGACAAAATTACTCAAAAATGGACACCATGGTGTAATTGCACAATTGTGCTAACTAGATGTTCAAACATATATATCCTCTACTCTAGTAGATCTCCAAATAGTTATCAATAATCATTCCAAGGTGTTTGGAGAGATGCCTAAGGGTATTCCACCTACTCAAGATCATGACCATGATATTCATTCACAACCAGGAAGTGTACGACCTAACATTAGGTCTTATAGGTATCCATATGCACAAAAGAGTGATATTGAGCATATGATCCAAGAAATGTTAAAGGCCGACATCATTCAACCTAACCAAAGTTCTTTCTCTTCACCAGTGGTGATGGTTATGAAAAAAGGATGGTTCATGGAGTATGTGTCCATATTATAGATATCTCAACAAAATGACCATCAAAGATAAGTTTCATATTTTTATCATTGATGATTTAATAGATTAATTGCATGGATCAATTTTCTTTACTAAGTTGGATCTTCATTCGGGATATCATCAAATCAGAATGAGGCAGGATGAAATTCCCAAAATAGTCTTTAGAACACATGAAGGCCATTATGAGTTTTTGGTTATGTCTACATCTGGACTTACTAATCCACCTTCAACATTTCAAATCTTTATGAATTCTATTTTCAAACCCTTCCTCAAAAAACTTGTGTAAGTATTTTTTGATGACATATTAATCTACAACAAATCTTGGGAAGAGTGTGTACAACATGTTGATAGAATATTACAATTATTGGAAGAAGAACAACTTTATGAAATCCTTCCAAGTGTTCCTTTGGGGTTCAATAAGTGGAATATTAGGGTCATATTGTGTCTCATGAAGGTGTAAAAGTGGACCCTAACAAAATTAAAGCTATGAGGGAATGATCAATTCCCAAAACCTTGAAGAAACTTAGAGGCTTATTAGGCTTGACATGTTATTACTGTAAATTTGTCAAGAACTATGGTCAAACAATAGAACCTCTAACAACATTAATAAATACAGAATCATTTATTTGGACTCAAGAAACAACCAAAGCTTTTGAAAAACTTGAGGAGACTATGTGTACAACTCTTGTCCTAGCCACATTTTACTTCACAATTTTTTTTATTATGGAGTGTGATGCCTCATTCCATCGTATTGATGCATTTTTAATGCAAGAATGAAGGCCCCTTTCCTTTGAGAGTGGCCAACTTAAAGGAAAAAACTTACTCAAACCCATTTATGAAAAACAAATATTGGCCATACTACATGTAATTAAGGAATGGTGCCCTTACCTAATATGAATACACTTCAAAGTAAAAAGAGATCATGATAGTTTGAAACACGTCTTGGAGCCATTATTATCTTCATAAGAGCAACAAAAATGGGTTACAAATATTCTAGGTTATGACTTTGAAATTATATACAAAAAAGGAAAACATAATATTGTGGTAGATGCACTTTCAAGGAGAGAAGAATAAACAAAGGGTTCACTATGTGTTATTTCTATTTTGCAATCTGATTAGGTGGAAGAAGTAAGGATAGAATGGAAGAAATATCAAGTAGTATGCAAGATCATTCAACAACTACAAGAGGATTGTGAGAGGACCCCGGTGCATTAGAAAAAATTGTATGGAAGAATGATTTTCTATGGTATCATGATCACCTATATTTATGCCAGAATTCCCAACTCATACAGAAGGTCCTTCTGGAATTGCACACTTCTCCTATAGGAGGACATTCAAGGTTCTTGAAAACTTACCACAGTATCAAGAAGGATTTTTTCTAGAAGTTATTAAAATTGATGTTCAAAAGTTTGTGTCTGAATTTGTGGTCTGGAAATATAATAAGGGAGAGACAATCAATACATCAGGTCTCCTACAACCATTAATTATACCAAGTCAACATTGGGAAGAATTTTCAATGGATTTTATTACAGGTTTACCCATATATAAAGGAAATATTTTCATTATGGTAGTAGTGGATCGACTCACAAAGTATGCCCATTTTTTCTCTCTTTCTCATCCTTTTAAGGAAAGAGTGTTAGTCCTAGCATTCATGGAAACAATTAAAAATATAAATGGAGTCCCCAACATCATTGTAAGTGAGTCCATGTAATGGAGGACCACACAGAGCACCAACAAGAGGTTCTCAAAATATTGAAGGACAACTTAGTTATGGCACAAAATAGGATGAAAAAAAAATCAAATCAGCATCGTAGTGAAAGGAAATTTGAAGTGGGGGATTGGGTATTTTTGAGGCTACAACCATATAAACAGATGTCCCTCGAGTAAAAAAATAAGGATAATAAATTAGCACCCAATGTATCTTTAGGGTTGAGGATGGTAATTTTATGTTATTAATAGTCTCCCATCATTGAACTGAAATTTCCTCCTATAAAATTTGTTCCATCTAGAATATGCACCAACCCCATCCCCCCTACCCCCCCCACCCTCCCATACACGATCAAAAAATTCCTTGGAAAGTTGGGATCTTTCCATATTTTCCTTGTTGATTATTCTCACTAGTGCTAAGTGTTGAATAATCTCCTCGAGAAGGGTGTTACCATCACCTAGAATGAAGAGACTGGCTTCTCTTCAAGGATCTTCAAGGCTTTATTATCTCTCCTCTTTTCATTGTTTTAACTGGAGTTGTAGCACGTCTGGAATTGTAGCACTTCCAGCGCAATGGGATTTGCATCACGTTATGATATGTAGTATTTAAACTAAGTTGTAGCAATGTGTATTTACAACATGCTTAGAGTTTCAACACCCTTACTTCATCCTATCATTACTAATTTGAAATTGAAATATTTTTGGTTGATGTTGATTGACTAAGGCCAAATATGCTCCTACACCAAACATCCTTGGTAAGAAAACATGAGCTCCAACTCATATGGATGAAATTATAGATTCTACAAAAGATGATTATCATCGTAGGTGTGTTGGTTCTTCTTCAGAAACCCATGATGCATCTTCGGAACCCTTGTTCCTCCACTTAACTAGATATTCATAATATTATTTATTATGATCCATTTTGCTAACCCTCTTTGCCAAGATTTGTTGTAATTCTTCAATTGGTTTAACAGGAAGCCATTTCTTTCATTCAACTAGAGTAATTTCTTCATCATCCCCTTCTCCCTCGTGAAACTCATACAAGTAAACAACATTGAATATTAGGGAAAAAACAATAATTTTCAGCAACTCTAACTTATATGCATTATCAAAAATATTCCTTAGGACTTGACATGCTCCAATTTTCTTGTAATTGAATTTATTGTACCTCTGGGGAATCTATCTTTCCTTAAATGTCCCATTACCATCTCTCCTTCTTCAAAAACCTTTTGCCTTCTTCTCAAATATGCTCCTTGCTTATATCTAGTATTTCCTTTTTGTAGCTTCCTCTTGACCTTCTCATGCATTTCTTGTATGCTCTCTGCAAAACCACTTGCATCAGAACTCCTTTTGTCCTCCATATTTGGAAATGTAACGAAATCCACAACTCCTTTTGGTGACCTTCCATAAACAATATGAAATGGAATCTTTCCCACAAACCTATGTATTTAATAGTTGTAAGTGAATTTGTACAAGGCCAAGACCAAATCATGTTGTCCTAGTTTTTCTCCACTCTAACTCTTCAACAAATTCCCAAGACTCCAACTAACCACCTCAGTTTGTCCATTCATTTATGGATGGTATGCATAATTGTACAACAACGTGGAATCCATATTCTTCCAAATTATCCTCCAAAAATATCCAAGAAATATCGTATCTCTATCAGAAGTGATACTTCTTAGCAGTTCATGTAACGTCACAATCTCCCGAAAAAATAAAACAGTTACTTTAGTAGCATCACTGGTTTTATTACATGGTATGAAATGTGCGATATTTGAAAACTTGTCCACTATAACCATTACATAATCATGACCTCTCTATGTTCTAGGCAGTCCCAAATCAAATTCCATACTTATATCTTCCCATGGCTTCTTGAGTACCAATAGTGGTGTATATAACCCTATGTTTTTACTCTTTCCTTTAGCTAGCTGAAAATTTCTATAGCACTCAAAAAACTTATTGACATCCTTATTGATGTTGGGCCAAAAGTATCTTTCCTTCACTAGCATTGTGGTCTTATCAACACCCAAATTTCCACCCAAACCTCCGCTATGCATCTCTCTAACAAGATTTGTCCACAATGAGATCCATGGAATGCACAAAATTTGATTCTTAAACACGAATCCTTATTGGATGTGAAAATCCAAATACCATGTTATATCGATGCTCCAAGGTGATTTTCACGCTTTCCACGCCTCTGCAATATTTGTGTCCTCTGCATACAACCCTTTCATACATTCCAAGCTAACAACTTCAACTGGAAAATTATTCAGCAACATTATTCTCTGACTTAACGCATTTGTAACCTTATTCGACTTTCCAAACCTGTGCTTCAAAATAAATGACTAAATTTACAAAAATTCTACCCATTTAGAATGCTTTTGATTTAACTTACCTTGACTATTGATGTACTACAATGAATTATGATCAGTAAATAAGGCAAACTTCTTCGATAGTAAGTAATTTGGACGTTTCTTCAAGTCTTGTAAAATAGCAAAAAACTCTTGATCATAAACAAAGTATTTCTTATTAATATCATTCAATGTTTGGTTGAAGAATGTGAATGACCTTCCTTCTTGGCTCAAAAACTGCTCCAATCGTTGAACCACTTGCATCACAATCAACTTGAAATACTTTATTGAAATATGGAAGCGCAAAAAATGGTTTTTTTGATATATTTTTCTTCAATTTCTCAAATGACTTCATGGTTGTTGTTGTCCACTTGAAAATCCCCTTTTTCATACATTCAATAAGTGGTGCACAAATCTTGCTGAAATTTCCAAAACAAATCCTATACAAACTTGTCAAACCATGAAAACTTATCATATCAAATGTACACTTAGGTGTTGGTCACTCCATAATAGCCTTTACCTTTTCAGGATCCATCTTCAAGCCTTCATTGGAAATCACTAATCCTAAGTACATTAACTCTTCCTTCATAAACGTACATTTCTTCAAATTTATCAATAGTTTTTCTTCCCTCAACCACTGCAACACCTTTTTCACATGCTCAAGGTGTTCTTATTTGTTTGTACTGAGGATTACAATGTCATCTAGATACATGACAAAAACCATTCCCAAAAATGGTTTTAAGTCTTCATTCATAAGTCGCATGAATGTGCTAGGGGCATTGGTTAACCCAAATGGCATGACTAGCCACTCAAACAATCAATCCTTTGCCTCAAGCATTGTCTTCCATTCATCATCTTCCCTTATCTGAATCTAATGATATCCACTCTTCAAATCAATATTTGAAAAGTACTTTCCCCCACCCAAACAATCCATAAGGTAATCCATCCTTGGTAAGGGAAACATGTACTTAATAGTACTCATATTTAGGGATGATTTTAAGGATGGAAATTTATTTTAAAATGTAGAAACCTTGGTGAATCTTACTAATCCTTCATATGCCAACTATACATTTGTGGCGATATTTTTATAAAAATATTCAAATTTCTAAGGATTTTATATAGTCTGTATAAAATTTTGGTGATTTTTAAGGTAAAATAATGTTATCCTATAGAATTTGGGTGAATCATTTTTAGAATAATTGTTTTTTGGGAAAAACCATGGAAAATTAGCCCATGAGCGAAATTTAGCCCCTAAAATCATCCCTGTGAGTCATATTGATAGCCCATGAATTAGTACACATTCTCCATTCACCCACTTTCTTGGGTGTCAATATTGTAGGTACAACACAAGGACTTAAACTCTCTCAGATCGGTCCTCTGTCAAGCAACTCTTGCACATGCCTATTCACTTCCTCGCTCTCTATTGGAATCATTCAGTAAGGAGATTTATTAGTAAAACTTGACCTTGGAGTCAAATCAATTTGATGTGATATACTCCTCAAGGGAGATAAACCTGTCGATAGATCATCCGCAGTGATATCTTTAAATTGCTTCAACAAATGTTGAATCTTTTTTCTATGGGACTCATTTTCTCCATCTCTTAGACTTGTTTCAGCATCAAGGCTAAATAGAAATGAGACATTTTATGTTATTTCAAAATTCCTTAGTTGAACACAACATGATGACTTGGCTATTACTATTTTCCACATCTTTGTTGTTACTATTTCCTATTGTTGTCATTGCAGTTTCCAACATTGGTTCCAATCTCTATCAGTGTCTAGTCTTTGTGAATTCATAAGTATTCTCTCTGCCATCATGGAAAACTCTCCTATCAAACAACCATGGTATTTTGAGCAATACATGGAATGCATCCATCTCTACCACATCACATAAGACCTTCTCACTGGAATTTATGATCTGAAAATTTAATAAGCATTGTTATGTATAGTCACTTGTCCTTTTCATAACCATGACACCTGATATGGATTGGGATGTGGAATACCTTTGAATTACAATTTCTCCATGACTTCCATAAAAACCAAATTTTATGTGCTTCCACCATCTATGACCATATTGCAACACTTTCCCTGAACTTTACATTTAGTCTTAAAAGCATTCTTCCTCTGCTCAGACTCTTCTGTTATCTTCTTCATAACATTAAATTACCACCTTGATCATGTTGAAGTACCATCACATTTTCACCAGCATTCGATGTTGCATCTTTATGAGCAACTTGTGTTCAGGATTCACCTATTTTTCCTGAATTGTGCTTCTTCGGACATTCAAATTCCTTATGTCCCTCTACTCCACCTTTGTAGCAAGTAATAATATACTAACCTTTTCCTCTTCTGAATCATTTTCCTCTTCAAGTGCCATTTAATCATGTATTACTATGGCTACTGGTGGATTCATCCTCCTTTTCATTTCCCCTAGAAGCACTTTCTCTACCCCTACCTCTAGATCCTTCACCTCATAATTTTTTCTACAATTTTCTATCAATATTTTTTTCCACCTTCAAAGAAACGTGATATGCTTCATCTACATTAAGAAATAAATTCACACTCATCTTATATTGAATCTAATATTTTATCTCATTCACATACCTCACCACTCTTTGATATTCTAGTTCTTTTATGCCTTATTTGAGTGATAGTTTGAAGAATTCCTCAATATATGCATGGACGGATGTCTCTTTCTCCCTTAAGTTTTTCACATGATTACATAAATTATGTTGGTAATCATGAGGTAGGAATTTCTCCTTGATTTTTCTCACCATCCTCCAACAAGTTTTGATATTTTCATGTTAATTGTCTACCTTATCCTTCTATAGCATATCCCACCAAAGTGCAACATGATCCTTTAGCTTCGTCATGGTGAATCGAACCCAATCGGGGCCCTAAACATTCTCATACTAAAAGTACCTTTTGATCTCTCTTATCTAATCAATGAGAGTCTCTGCTTTTAAACTACCATCATAGCATGAAAATTTCAGCCTTTCACTACCTTTGTCCTTCAGAAAATATATCAAACATACTATTGGGTCTCTTTCCTTCACATTTCTCTCTTCTTCAATATCGAATTCTGACTCTGAATCTATTTCAACATCTCCAAGCCTTCTACTTTCCAATTCTTCTATCCTCCTTCTCAACTTCTCCAATTATTGGTTCCTCACACCTCCTTGTGCCACTCCTACTCTATGTGGCGATATCCTTACAAGTTGTCTTGTATCCCTCACTCAGGTTAACATTCACAAGACTTACTTTCGGGCATTGTCTCTCACAACTTGTCTCCTACAACCATGTGTTTACATGGAACACTGGAAAGAATCAAATCTCAGGAGATTAACAAGCAATGATACCACTTGATTTAGTAACCCTCAATCATGTACTCAATAAACTATAGAAATAGGTTTGTTCCCGCAGAGTGCACAAATTATAGGGTACTAGCATTAACAAAAATTAGCATTTAACTAATACCATGAGAAATTGACAGTCACAGGAAAATGAAACAAAATACAACATCATTTAAATAGGTATTGAAGATTCGTTATTAACAAGAAAAATTTTATCTTACAACCTCATTACATCACCAAAAAATCTGGCATGGTTCTCATTCTTTATTCAATAAACTGAGTGTGTTCCTTTGTTCCACATTTTGAAACAAAATTGTGTGACCCTTCCTCTGCATTATTCTTTTGTAGATGTACTTTCTCTATCCCCTCTTTTCTGTCTCGAAATGACCTAAAGCAATCCCTCTTTTATAAATATTTATTCCCTCTCCCAAGCAAACCCTTAGAACTCAGACAGTCTCGCGGTTCCACTTCTGAATCATTTTTTCCCAAATGTGTGTTGAAAGTTGAGCAATTATGTTGATTTAACTTCTCAATCGTTTTTCCAAACATGCATTAGAAACTAGACAGTTGTGATTGTTAACTTCTTCAAACATTTTTCAAGCGATTAGTCTTCCATCACGCAGGTGTCCCACCAATTGTCATGAAATTATTACAAGACACGTGGAGTGACAGCCCATCACTTTCCATGATGTCCATATAGGACACATGGAGTTACAACACGTATAACCCACTCATTTGGAGTTTCAACACAGTGTAACCTACAATATTTTAATTGGAGTTGTAGCATGCTTGGAGTTGCAACACTTAAAACGCAACGAGAGTTGTAGCACTTGAGTATTAGCACGTTATGATATGTAGTATTTAAATGGAGTTGCAACAACGTGGATTTAAAACACACCTGGAGTTGCAGCACCCTTATTCCATCCTACCATTACTAGTTTGAAATCAAAATATTTTCAGTTAATGTTGATTGCCTAAGGCCAAATATGCTCATGCATCATCCCTCCACTAAAACTGGTGGACCATCCCTTAATTGTATATCTCCTACGAATTAATTAAGGTTCCATTTCCTCAAATTCCCTAGCAGAAATTCATGTTGGTATAGCTATGATAAAAAAAAAAAAACTTCCTCGCAACAACCATAATAAAGAGTTAATAACTCTTCATCAGTGAAAACATGACAAGAGTTACCTTCAATTAGTTGGCATTGTTGAAACAATAACTACTATTTATTTAAGAAAAATGCATACACTAGGGAAGGGGCCCTACATTTTGGTGCTTCCAATGAAAAATGGTGCATCTTCCCTTTGTCTAAATTGAATTGGTGGCTTGCTTCTACCAATTATTATTGTTTTTCTTATAAGATCACCTAAGTTGCTTTTAGGGTCTGGCATTCTTTCTAAAGGTATTCCATTATTCCCTCTTTTTCTCTTAGAACTCATCCCAATGTTCCTATAGACCAAGAATAATTTGATTATGAGTTTGCATGTAGATGATACTTTGGCCAAAGGATTCAATATCATTTCTACATTTATCTACTTTGGCCCTAATTCCAAGAATCTCAAAGGATTATATTGTTATTGGTGTATTTTCTTTTTGAGCCTCCAGGGGACCCTTAGTAGCATGAGTCAAAGTTTATGTAGTCTCCTCTTATGTTTCATTAGCAACTTCGATAGAAATATCAAACATGGTTTCCTTCAAAACTTCACCTTCAATATATGTAGTGAGGGGAATAAAAATCTAGGCTTCCTCTGGTTGCATAGCAATAGGCACCTCAATAGTTTATGTAAAAACATTATCAATAATAGGATTTGTAGTAACTTCTGTAGAAAACTCTATAGAAATCTCAGACATGGTTTCCTTCAAAATTTCCTCTTCAAGTTTTGTAGCAAAGGGAATACCAATATTTTCTTCCTTTGGTTATGTACTACAAGGAACCCCAATAGTTTATGTAGTATCATCAACAACATGATCTGTAATAACTTCAACATCATTAGGTTCTGTAGCAATATTTTCAACAACAAGATCTGATGTGGTAACTTCAATATCATTAGGTTATGTGGCAAAGGTCTCAAAATCCATTTCTACATAAGTAGCACTACCTCCATGCAAAGTATAAGGTGGGCATTCCTCTCTCGTAATGTTTCATATTTTTCACTTTACTTCCATATGTTTTTATACTACCCGAAGAAAATCATCCATGTTTGGTTTGGGCATGTAACATTCTCTTTCTTTTTGGGCAACAATGAATTTTTGACACAACCTCTTAATCATCCATCTGATCAAATTTTTTTCATTCTAAATAATTTAGAATAAGAGGGTTTATTTTTATTTAAGGAGGACATATGCATATTCTTACCAAATAATTGGTTGATGCTCCTCTTCCTCATACTAGGTCAATTTCTCACAGTATTTCCTTCCATTTCATTAGCCTTCCCTAGTTCTTCGGTGGATTTCATGAAAATAGGTTATGTAGTAGTATCTTGCCTTAGCTCTTTAGTAGCTTTCATGGAAACAAGTTATATAGCACTAATGATATATTTATTCTTTGTTCAAAATGATCCTAAATGGTGGAAACACTACCCATGCTACATTTTCTACTCACAAAAGGGTTTGTCTACTATAAGGAATTGTCAAAGTATTCATTCTTCGGGTGGCTAGGGCATGTTTCTTCATCCATTTGTTCACCTAGTACCTCTCCTTTTCCCTCTTTTTTTTTCCTCTAGTTCATACCCTGCAACCTTTGTTTGGTCGTCATCAATTTCTACATCCAATCCATGCCCTTCAACCTATGTTTGGCCCTCATCAATTGCTAAATCCAAGATTCTATGCAATGTAGCCTCTACTTGGCCCTTTTAGACTACTACCTATGGTCCATGCCCTACAATGAACTATTCCCAACTCTAACCAACTTGTGAAAGAGAATATACTACTAGTCACTTTGTTATCTCGTGATGATATAAAAATAAATCTAGGTGCCTCTTTGTTCTGACCTGTTATGCCATCAACTATAGATATCAAAGCAAGAAAAATGGGACATTGACAAGGCGATGATGTCACAAATGATTCAAAATATCGAAATGGTATATGTACAGTAAACTATATTGGATTTCACAAGGTACTTTTGATGTAATGTGAAACTTTAGACCAAGTTTTCTTCAAAGAAGATCGTGAAACCTCCTTATCACTTGAACATTCCACAATTTCATCGACTACCAAAAACTCTAGTTGGGAATAATTAGACATAGTGCATCACTCAAACCAATGCTCTCCCTCAATCAATATCTTGTTACCCATGAAATGATGGCTTATGTAACTCAAATACGTAAACCTATTACCAAATTTGAATTTTTCAAGAATATGAATGCAAATTCAAAAACAGTGTTGGTATGAAACCCTTGTAGGTGCACAAATAATTTTAACCACCCTACTTCTTCAAAAATCCTCACTTCTTATGGGTTGGTCTGCAACATGATAGTTCCCACTAGTTCATGTTGCATAATTGAACCCCCATTGCTACAGAAAGGAAGAGACGATGGGTTCTTAAATGAAGGTTCAGTAGTGATTGATTACAATGATTATAATGAAAATGATGAGGAAGATGATGGTTATGAGTGGTACTTTCCAAATTTGGATAAGAAGTTTCAACATGCGGGGATATGAAATCATGTAATGAATATGGTTGAGTATGATGTTAGAGGTTAAAACAAGGTGGTGATGATTAAAAAAATATAGACACATGGAAAGATCGAGTGAAGTGTCATTAGATACAATGCACATTGGATAGGGTATTGCATGACCCCTATGATATGACCCCCCCTCCACACATTATATATTATTTTTGATCCTCAAAAAAAGGAAATTGATGGCAGTTGGAAAATACAAAATCAAGAAGAAGAGGATCCATAGCATGCTAAAAAAACTTTGAAAAATAAGCTTCTATAGACACTAAAAATAAGGATCTATAGTATGCTAAAAACACTTTGAAAAACAAGGTTTTGTAGCCACTAAAAACAAGGATCAATGGTATAATGAAAAAAAAATTAAAAATAGAGTTTTGTAGCCACTGAAAATAGGGATCCATATCATGTTGTAGATCAGAGATTTTCTGCAATCACAACTTATTCAAATAGCAATGGTTAAAAAAACCTGAAATTTGAAATTTATTACCTTGGGATTTTTTCCAATTATTATCATTTTTTTCTTTGTCAGAAATTTATGACCCTATCCCCATGAGTACATCACACTTTCATTTCCTAACCCTTGACCCTTTATAATCCCTAACCCTACCAAAACCATAACACCTATAAACTCTAACTCTATAATACATCTAATGCTTCTAACAACTAACCCTTATAATTCATATCCCCTAATCGCTCTAGGCCTTGCAAAATCTATAATACCTAATGCATATAATT
The DNA here is from genome assembly GCA_010110895.2 of Picea sitchensis. Classification (NCBI taxonomy): domain Eukaryota; kingdom Viridiplantae; phylum Streptophyta; class Pinopsida; order Pinales; family Pinaceae; genus Picea; species Picea sitchensis. Next base: position 65,798 of record SNQJ01S0048673.1, read on the forward strand.
ATTAAAACCTAATACCCTTAACCTCTTACCCTTATAACACTTAAATTCCTAACTCCTATAACCCATAGTCTTGAAGAATTGGCCCATATTGAAACCCTTATAACCTCTAACTCTTATAATTATAAACTCTAACACCTAGCCCTCATATCCTTTAACCCATGTAACTTATTTAACACCTTTCCACTATAACCCATATGACCCCTAAACCCTAACTTTAAACCTTGGTAACCCTTGTAGCATCTAACCCATATGACCCATATAACCCCTAACCTCTAACACTTAAAACACCAACATCTTTGACACTTACCTACTATGACCGCTAACCACCAACATATTTAATCCTTATTCCATATAACATAGAAACCCTATAACTTCTATACTCAATAATTTATCCCTAACCTATCTAATTCCTAATGCCACTAAGCCCTACAACCCCTAAAATCGTTATCAACCCTCAACCCTAATCTTGGTGTACTATATAAATCCTAACCATTATAACTTCTAACTAACCCACTTATCCCCTAAACTATATACACCCTATCACACCTAACTAACCTTTAACTATATATATAACCCATAACCATTATAAGTACATTGTTGACGATTAAAAATCGCAACGAGGTTTTCTTCCCACAAAGTATTGCTAAAGCCTATTATTATAAGCTACAATAGGAATAATACTAGTAGGTGGGAACCCCTTTTAGATTGGGAGATAATATCGGGATCTTATTTGATGTTTGTGCCACTGTTCGACACTTCTTACATGGTTGATGAGATCTTTTTTTATTGGCGATGGATAGGGCCTATTATGTGTTGGTTCTAATGGCGATAATTGGATGATGGATAAGGCATGTTATATGTTTTTTTGCTGCTGCTCTAGGTTCAAATTTTATGTCACAACGACCTATGTTATTCATTGCTATCTATTCTTGGATCCATTACTGGGACACCTGCACAAGAGACATGTTAGTAACAAAACATAAAGAGAAGTTGGGAAAGGGAAAAAGCAATATAAAAAAATTCAAAAAGAAGGAATCGAACTATGCTCGTATGCTACCTACATGCATCGAAATTTAAATGATTTTTGTTATCCTAGATAATAAGTTAATGGCTATGCAATTTTTTCAGTTATATAGTTGATATGCATTATGGTTAAGTTGGAAATGGTAAGATATGATGTGGGTGGCATGTTTGACAAGTGATAGATGATAATTCCAATGCATGGTTTAAATGAATGGTTAATGGATTAATGGTTGGCGTGTACTGAGAAATTAAATGACTGGAGGGTGGAGGAGACGTGCATTTACTGCGCGTCACCCTTACTCTTTCCACTGGCCGCCACCCTAGTCGGGCTATTGTTCAACTATGTTTTTTGTGGTTAGGCTATGACTTTCAAGCAGAGGGGAGAACCGCTCAACCAATTCGCGTTTTTAAGGTGCTCTTGGTTACAGGTATGCATTTTTTCCATCCATGAATTTTCTCTGGTTATGAAATATATAGTGCCTCGGCATGTATGGGTTTGTGTTTTCCTTGAGTCGGGAAACTATGTTAATTGGTGATATTTTTATGGAATGAATCGTTGGTGGGTTTTCATTGCAATGAAGTTTTAAGTCGCAGTGTTATTGGTTGTTGGCACAGGGGCAGACCCAGGGTTCAACTCCAAGAGCGCACAAACAAGCCCTAACTATTGGCCCTTTCGGAAACACCTACAAGGAAGATGCAGTCTCACCCGAAGTAGCTATAGTGGGTTGCAGGACACAGGTGTCTACAACCAGAGGAAATGCATAATGGATTCACAACAACAATACACAGTCACCTAGTTATTCTTTATCTTCCTTAAACCTACTACGTAAGTTATATCTTAGATCTAACATAATATCACAATAGTATCATATCAAATGACAGAGAACACAACATCAATCACACACAACACAAGATATACGTGGTTCACCCTCTCCCTAGGGATACGTCCAGAGAACTGTGCTTTATAATATATTAAGATGAAGCATACAGTTCTTGTCTGCACTCTTAGCTAGCAAATCTTTTCTTCTCTCCTCTTTGTCTCTCCCCTCCCTGTGCACCCAGCTACAGGGTTGATATTTGCACCCAGCTGAAGATATTACAATACCAGAAGGCTCTTGCACTCATCACTTCTTTCTTACACAATAATACTCACTCGATCACACAACAACAATGAACTCTCAACCAACCCAGAACCAACATTAATAACAACCCATCCCAGGTCCTTTAGACCTCTATTTATACATTACAATATCTCTCGTACACCCTTAGGTTAAAACCTAAGTGTCAAAACCCTAGATACCAAAACCCTAGGTGTCTAAAACCCTAGGTCAACTTGACCCACATTTTCAGGGCTTCACCAACCTGTCTTTCCTTCCTTCACGCGTGGTGCTCCAAAGCATCTGTTGACATATTATTTCACTTCCTGAGTTGTCCATGATCCCTCTTCCTTTCTAATCTTCCATCCTCATTCTCTTAGTCCAACAACTTGCTTTCTCTTACTTTGCACCGTCTTTTCTGCTCTTTTGCTCACTTTGACCCAGTATCAGTCACTGTGTCTTCTGCGCAGTTCACGTTTTTCCTTTTCTTCCTTAATCTTCGCTTGCTTCCATATCCAAGGGCCTACATTGGTCGTTCTGAGCGTTAGTAGCCATAAAGGCTCTCTGTCATCCTTGTTTGTTTTAGCTGGATGGTTTTGAGTGGTTGGTTGTCTTCACGCATTCGTATCACCATACCCAGTCTTTGGATTTTATAGGGTTTAATGGGTTGGAAGCACCTTGTGTCACTGTGCATTATTCCCTTGGGTATTGGGTTGTTCATGCTACTAATGATCGTGCAGTGGGTTATATTGATTCTTTGCGCCTCTGTTTCATCTCAGCGTTGTTACTTGGTTGGTTGGGAGAACCACGAGGGTTATACCCTACCTGTGCTAAGTATCGTTACAGGTCCAAAATGGATCCTTGCTCCTCTATTCATAGCCTCTCATGTCACGGGAATTGTCACCCTGTCTGTGAAGTCAATTGTGGTATACCCTATGTGTGCACCATTGGTCTCAAGGGTTTTCACCGATGGGAGGAGTCAACTCTAGTCTCTTTGTGTTGATCCACAGAGAAAACCCTTTATTTCTCAAGCCCGAGTGTTGATAGAGGGGACCATTATGGCCTGTCGGGTATAATGTGGGTTGTTATGGATTGGTGTTGTATTGTCGACAGAGTTTATTACTGGTTCACCCCGTGATTGTGTGACAGTAGTGTTGGTTTGGTATCTAGTCACTGCATTTGTTATTATAATTGAATGGATAAACTTAGCATGGTTGATTGGATGATTTGTTCAATCGAATACACAGTCGTTGTCCTTGTGATATTCAATGAATTGATAACCCAACATTGTTTTTAATTGATTAAGTCACATCATTGCTTCGTGCATGATGTGTGGGTATGTGTGGCATTCCTACAACATGATAGGTTGAGTGGTTGATTATTATGACTGTATGTTTTAATTGCCATGGAAATAATGAAATCATGGTGATTATGGTATGGCCATCCACTGTGTATGCTATCGATATTATTGGTTGTGCCCTCAGAGATAGTCACCGAGTTTTTAAACATGGCTTTGTTTCAATTTCATCATTTATGTTATGAGATCAGGTATAGTGTTTCTGCCTCATTATATTAAATGGATAGCCCGGCATTTTGAATGTTTAGAGTCAAAGAAAATTGGACCTGTACAATCATAGAAATAGACTTTTGTTTTGTCGAATGGTTTGTGTATTCCACAACATAGCGTGAGTTGAAGTGGTGGTTGTTGTCTGTGTGTTTAAAGGGCAAGTCAGGATCTTTGCAATTTAAATATGGTTTATTGTGTCGACTGTCCACTATGTATGTTTAATGAATATCATACATTTTAACAATGATAGGCATGGTTGTTGTGACAGTATAACCTCATTGCAATTCAATTATTAAATGAATTAAAAGACAAAATCGAGCATGACCTTTGAATTGTATTTGATGATTGAAATAATTCGTTAGCACTGGTTGAGTTGATGTTGAATAGAGTGGAAGTAATTAACTATGTATCCATTTGGAGATTGTTTTAAAATGTTAAATGGATAAATGAGAAGATCAGAGCTCCTCTACAGCTTGTTGTGGAATGTGTATTATCTTGTTTTGGTGACACCGTGTTACAGATTGACTACAAACAGTGAGCAAGTTAATGCACATGATTGTTTAAATTTTACACATTAGTTGTTCTTTTGGCACAGTGATCATTTTGGTTGGTGTTGATATTTTCCAATGATCATTTTGGTTGGTGTTGATCTTTTAAATTGATTTGGAATGATTGTATGGATTACTTAATTAATTTTATGAACAATACATGCTCTCTTTCCCCGCCATTATTTCACTTTCTGCTAATTACAACCCCCTCACCTTCCCACATTCATTTTCCACTCTGTGTTCTTAAAATTTAAGTACAGTTAAGAGAATTCTATATTGAAACAATTTGAAATCACAACTTCTTGATTGGAACACAGTTTTATGATTCTTGGGTTTACATTATAGTTTATTATTTGTTGTTTTTGAGCAGTAACCATGATTCTTTTCCCCCACATTTTATCATTTTTCACTCAATACAAACCCCTCGAATATCCCAGAACCTTTGTTCATCCCCTGCTCATCGACAATAGTTAAAACAATTTATATGGATTGGATTGCATGAGTCTGATATGTTGTTGAGCCAAAATCTATTTCATATTTTTAAAGAGTTGTCACGTATGGTTGTTAAAGGAACTATTTTCTAATCAATTATGTATACAGGAATGAGCTATTCAAATAAAAGGATGAAAATTGAGGCTTACTATGCCTCTGTCAAAGAGAAATCTACTACTGCCCCTTCCGCATCTTCAAATAATTCTGATAAATCTGTGTCCTCCCACATGCATTGGAAGGACGATTTCTCTCATATGATCAGCAAGATGAGGCTTAAAGATTACACACAGCCTAAGGTAGATTTAGAAGGACTAAAAGATGATAACATCAACAAGGGAAAGATTGCCTCACAAACTGGAAAATATGGATTTTAAGTTTTTTATTGTTGATGACAGTTGACTTCATATTTTCGTATAGCATGCTTTTGGATATGTTGGTAATATATTTTGGAAATAATTGCAAATATTATTGAGATAAATTGTCAAATATGAAGGTGATGATTGGAGTCACAAGGAGGGGTGTCTTGTTTAATTGACTAGTTATGTTATGATTGTTGAGAACTAAAGGGAGTCACAAGGGGTCACACCTACTAGTTATTATTTATTTAAAACCCTTATTATGATTTATTACTCTTCCCCCCTTAACTAAAAGTTGGTTGAGTTTTTAATTAACTTAACTAATGAGGTAGTTCAACTACTTCAACCAATTCTAAATTGTTTAAAGGCAAAGGAAGGGGAGGATAGAAGGAGAAGCATACTAAGGTTTTCTCTTTGAGTTTATGTTGAGATAGTTTACCTTTCATTCATTATTTAATTTATCACAAGCCTAATTCGTTTTTATGATAGTAGGGTCTTATTGTAGACAGCAAGATTCAAGGTTGAATTACATCATTCAAACACTGGTTTTTCAAAGGTGTTGATCTATCTTTGATAGTCCATGTAGACTTGTTTGTTTGTGAATTATTTTTCATGGCTGACAAAGGATATTGTGCAGAGTCGAGTGAACAGAAATATGTGGCAAGATGATCCAACTTTTAGAGTTCAGTTTTTTATTTTCTATCAGAGGTCCTTTTGTATGTTCCATCGGGGATGTCTAAGTTTGACTTTGATCCAAAATTTCTGCATGAAATTTTGTAAAAGGAATGACTCTTTGGTGAATTGGAATGAAATAAAGGATTGATTTATGTCTCATTTTTCTTGATTATCTTCTTGGTGTCTTTAATTTTGTCTCTACATTTATTTCAAAAACTGTTATATTCATAAAATCATATAAAAGAGAATTTCCAACAATCTTTTTACCTATAAAAGACTAGCCTAAGCACTTGTAATCAATACTTGTGAGTTAGGATGTTATTTTTGTTGGCTATAAACATAGGGTGATATTCCCGTCTATTTTTCTTTAGCCAAGCAGAATCTGAAAATGCTTGAGTAAGATCATTTCATATCTTTTCCTCAACATTTATTTGGCGACCATACTGGGGAGATCTTCGATATCTCTCTGATTAATTTTTATACTCGATTTTCATCGATACATCTATTTTTCTGATATTGATTCTTTGACTGTTCTATTTCTTAATGGTTGTGTCTGTTGTAAGGCAGTCCAATATTGAGAATGGTCTTCAAGGTCAGACCAACACTTCTTTGAATCTATTTAATACCATTTTAGACACTTCCAATACCCATGTTGAGATTAACCATTCATGGGTAGCAATTGAACGAGATATTAGTGTTCAAGAATGATTGGAAGTTATACGTAGACTTCATAGAAATCAGCAGTAACCTTATTGTTCCTTCAATTTTGGCCTTTCTTTCATGTCCTTAGACTCTCGTGCTTCTAGAAGAATAAGAGGCTTATCACTGGAAATCAATCCTATTGCTGAAATAGGAAGAAGGAACGTTGTGTTATCTGCCCAACAAAGTGCTCTAAGGAGAACTTTGTCTGATTCATCCAGATCGTCTTTCTTTCCCTCATCTATCATCCATAAGATAGCATCTAGTGGTGGCTCTGGTGGCACTGGAAGTTCTTCATCCTCTCAGTCTTCATCTTCATCAATGATTGGTAGCTTATATAGCCACCATATCCATGTCCAATCTACCACAAATCCCACCAAAGTCATTAAAAAGTATGGGCTTTTTCAGTTCAAAGAAGATGCCACAACCACACTGTGGCATGTGTCCTCTCCTCTTAACCTAACACCTGTTACTCATCCACTTCCTAATTTTACTAGGTTTTCAGGAAATAACAATGTCACTACAAACGAACACCTGGTGGCATTTTCTAATGCTTGTCATAACATAAGAGCCAATGACAATGATACTTGCATGCACTTATTCATCAATTCCTTGGAAGGAAAAGTCGTGGCCGATTTATTTGACCTTCCACCTAAGATTTTTTCTACTTGGGAGGAGTTATTCTATTGGTTTTGATCCACTTATGGGAAATCTAAAATCCTGGCCAAGAATTTAAGGGAATACAATAATGTCACCTATAAGGATCGTGAGACCATAAAGCCTTTCAACTTGTGTTTCACCAAGTTATACAATCAAATCCCTGAACTCATCTGCCCTCAAAACCAAGCCGCTTTCATGCATTACTACAATGTGTTTCCTTCCCCCTACCATCATAGGCTTGAGGAAAAATCCATTGATAATTTCGGTTCCACTCTGCATGCTTGTTCAGAGTATGAAGAACAACTTGAAAGAATTGGTCTTCCCCGGGGAGAATCAGTTAGAAAGACAGACATGTCCTCCCTTTTACAGCTAGTACAATACATGAACAATCATATGATAGCATATGAGTGGAAAGGAACTGTTTCCCCTCTCACCCCTGGAGCTTCATCCTCTTCTGAACCCCCCTTTAGAAATTCAGTTGAAAATAATTTTAAGCCTAAAGTTATCTTGCCTCGAAGTTGGTGTAACTTCTGCGAGGAACACCAAGAGGAAACCACATATGAGGTCAAGAAGAGTGTTAGAGATAAGATATTTGGTAAGAGACCAGAAGCTACTATCATTGTCCTAGATTTTGCAGAGCTAGAAGATATCACGGTCATCAATACTAGGAACAAATCCTATGCTCCCAAGGGAAAATTTGATCCTCCCCGCAATTCTTCTAGCCCAAGATCATCCTCACCTGCTACAACGGTTCAGGTTCCTAAGGTTACTGACAGTCAAGGAACAACCTCTCCTCTCCCCTCTTCCAAATACAATATCTTGAATTAGTTGGCCAACATCAAAGCAGATGCAACCCTTTTGGACATGGTTGTCATCCCTGAACAACAGATGCATCTGAAACATTTCATGGAAGGAAAATCTTATGTTGTAGCCAATCTTTCTGAAGAGGTAAACAAAGAGGATTCATCTGTGAATAAATTAGGTGTACATAACTTTAGATAACCTATAAAAAATACCCCTTTTTTATATTTCTGTAAATATTATGGATAAGATCGCCCATTGTTGCCTCATTGATGGCGGTTCGGGCCCAAGTGTGATGTCGAAGATTATTATGGAAGATCTAGGCTTGTCTTGTACAAATGAAAACTACAAAAGCATGCTCTTCTATAATAGTCTACAAAAAACAACCATAGGTGAGATTAAGGATGTGACCTTAGTTTTATGCGCTCATCCTGAAATATGGACAACCTCAGCATTCAGGTAATTGATATTCATGTAAGAAATTACTCAATTATCTTGGGAAGAGATTGGAAAGCCTTAACAGGTGGATACCTCTCACTCAATGGGACACATTTGTTTGTGCCTCAGAATGGTAAGAACATTATAGTCCTTAGAGAGGGAAGGATTTCACCCTACATAAAGAGTGTTCCCCAATCTAGTGTAAACTATATCGAAGAGGACCTAGGAGTGTATTCCATCTTTGTTGAGGAGGATAATATTCCTTTAGAGAAAATCGATTTAGATGATGATATGTGGCACATGCAATTTGATGGTTCACGCTCTAATGAAGGTAATGGGGTTGGCATTATCTTGGTTTCCCCTGTAGGGAAAATTCATAATTTGTCTTACAGGTTGGAGTTTGCTTGTACAAACAATGTCAGTGAATTCAAAGATTTATTATTAGGCATTGAAAGCGCCCTTAATCTTGGTTGTGGTCACCTTTCAGTTTTTGGATATTTTGATCTTGTTGTGAACCTGATACATAAGATATTCTCTCTTGGAAACAAGCTGATGGAACAATACACCCAAAATGTTTGGGCACTTATCTCGAACATTTTATCTTTCAACATCACTCATGTTAAGAAGGAGTTTAATTCAATGGTTGATCGATTAGATGTCTTTGTAGCTTCTCCTAATCAGCAACCTTTGCCTCACATGCCTGGTTTTTCTTTTCAATCTCTATATCGTTCACATGTACCAGACAATGTAAAATCTCGGCAGGTCTTCCCTAACGATGAGAGAATTTGTGCTTTCATTCAAGATGAACCTCTTAAGCTCAAGGAAATGACATCCATAGAAAACAACAAAATTCCTAAGGGATTGACTCCTCTTGAGAGTTTTTTTTCATCAAGTGATGTAGGAAATAAAGATAAATAGAGAGAAGAGGGGTCAGGAAGGAAGATGGGTGAAACCATATCCTGGAATATTGGGGTACTCGAATCTTCAAAGAATGTTAAAATAAGTACCCAATGTTCTGATAAAGAAGAAATGAAGTTTTCCAAGCTACTTGGTGAATTTCAAAAGGTTTTTTCTTGGTCTTATAAGGATATTCATGGTTTTGATCCTGGTCTTACACAACATGCTATCCCCATCAAGGAAGGCATGAAACTAGCTAGGAAAAAACAAGTGCCTAATAACTCTACATTTAAAGCAACTTCTCAAAAGGAATTGGAAGATTTCTTGAGGGCTGGGATTATTTTTCCAGTCTACCCTGAATGGGTTTCCAATTGGATACATGTTTCGAAGACCACTAATCATATTAGAACCTGCATTAATTTTTTCACTTTCAGTCAGGATATTATGAGAAATCCTTTTCCTCCTCTCAATATGGAAATTTTTTTGCAGCGTTTTGTGAGGTCACAGATGAGGCCCTTACTTGACGAAATTATGGGTTACAATAAAATCAAGGTAAAAGGGGAAGATTTTCATAAAACCACTCCTATTTCAATTTGGGGTACCATGAATTATAAATGCTTGTTTTCTAGCTTACCTGATGCAAGTACCGCTTTTAAAATACCTATACACACAACTCTTGATGAATTGATCAACATCCACATCTACCTTGATGATCTAATCATATACATTAAAAGGTTGATAATTACCTCAGAGTTCCAAGTGTTATCTTTGGGTCCCTTCAGAATTTCTTTTGTCCTAGATACTAACTCTTACATTCTAATGGATTTACAGGAACAATTGTTTTCCTACAGCACAAACAATTCTCGCTTGAAACATTGTGAGGGACCAACGTGAAAATTTATAATGTTGTTAGGATTTTTTGTATACTAGTAACCTAGCTCTGCTTTCATTTTTTGCGCCCTGTTCTTTTCTGCCTTACAATAGTTTGACTTCTTCTTTTTGTTTTAAGTTTTTCCTACTGCTCTTACATTTCTGTCATTTTATTTTTTGTTGTTTTAAATTTTTTGATTTTACTTCTGTCGTGATTTTGTTTCCTACCATATTCTAGTTAATTGGGTCAAAAGAGGATGATTGGATCAGTTCTGCCAAACTGACACTCCTACAAAGCATTGTTAGTTAATAAAAATCGATCTTACATAGTTGTTACGATGTTTCCCCTGAAGCATACTTGAATTTTCTATATGCGTTCACTGTTGTTTTATAAAGAGATTGGTTATCTCTCGCTTATTCTTGCCATTTCTTCATCCATTTGAGATTTTAAAGAGCAAATATGTAATTTTTCTCCTTGAAATAAAGAGCAGATTTCGGTTGAATGATTATGCATACAGTGGTACAACCCCTCATACTTAACACTTTTCATGAGCTATTCCCAAATTCCCGATCATTTTTCCATTAAATCCACTCACTTCCCCTTGTTGCATAATCTTTCTGGTTGTATATTCTTGACCTATTGTTGTTGGTCTGTGAAACCATGAGTTCTGAGTTCTAAATCTGTTGAAAACAAATTTCCCTGTGGAATTTCCAGTTCGTTGACGATTAAAAATCGCAACGAGGTTTTTTTCCCACAAAGTATTGCTAAAGCCTATTATTATAATCTACAATATGAATAATACTAGTAGGTGAGACACCCTTTTAGATTGGGAGATAATATTGAGCTCTTATTTAATGTTTGTGCCACTGTTCGACATTGCTTACATGGTTTATGAGATCTTGTTTTATTGGCGATGGATAGGGCCTATTATGTGTCGGTTCTAATGGCGACAATTGGATGATGGAACAAGCATGTTATATGTTTTTTTCTACTGCTCCAGGTTCAAATTTTATGTCACAACGACCTATGTTATCCATTGTTATCATTGCTATCTATTCTTGGATCCATTACTGGGACACCTGCAGAAGAGACATGTTAGTGTTGTGGGGTATTCTACCCTACGGACTAATAAGCTAGGGCTCTAAACTTATACGCAGATCATGACCCTTAAGATTTAACTTTTAACCTTCTACCCAAAATCTCAACCCCTTTTCAAGCAAACAATGGAAGAATTGACTCACCTTTTTAACGATGATTGAAGTAGATCCTCCGTTGAGCCTTCTATTTCCTTGCTGCTGCTGCCCCTTCTACAAAGCTTCCTGCAATCAAGGTAAGACTACACATGCATGCTACCAATCTACTAGAGGGTTAGAAATAACACATAAATCAAATAACATAGATGAGATTCA
>SNQJ01S0048674.1:1159-41016 GCA_010110895.2 Picea sitchensis
GATAACAGTGCCTCAAGGAACTTTAAATTATAATCCACTAGGTCCCAGTTGTTCACCATGGGGACTGCATAATCGTAACTGGGACAAATATTGAGAGACCAACCATGACCTCAACCTTGATCATGGCTACAGTTACATGTGTTAGAAAAATAAGATGAATAAATCCATACGAATCTTCCATACCTGACTTATCCCCATAACTTATGAGAAAATTTATGAATGGAATGAATCATGTATATAGATTTCAGGTGGTAGGGAAAACCAAGGCACATGCTAACAGTGTCATTAAAAATGAAATAGATGGCTCTTGTTGGCTCTCTCCCTCCCTCCAATTCTATTCTTCTCTCCCTCCATGCATAGGAACCTACCTGCACTTCGGCCCTATACCCTTATATATAACTATAAAAAACATATTAAATACAAATACGCATTTAAATTATATTACAAACAAATAACAAATAATAAATAAAAATAAAAAGTAAAATAAATAAAATATATATACATTTCAAACATAAAAAACATTATGACGCCAAATCCCGACCAAGTAAACCCTCTCCCAAACCAGTTGATGAGTGCATTGTTCGACCCCACCTACTAGTAAGGAGAGTGTGCAGAGGAGAAACCCACTGAAATTTGCATTGGATCAACCCCACCTACCAGTAAAAATTTTGTGGAGAGGATAAACTTGTTAACATTTGCATTGGATTGACAGTGACCTTCTAGTAATGACAACGCATAGAGGAGAAAACCAGGACAAGGAGAGATCAAACCCACCTGTGCATCATAGGGATTTACTAGGAAAATGGCGTCGGTATGTAGCCTTGTTGATGATTTAGATAGAGAATGTAGATCCAATAATTGTTTGTTACATATTAAATGGTTCACAATGGTTATGTTTGAGTTCCATTCACTTTAGAAACAGATAAGAAAAGATGCAATTTACGGGTAAGGTAACCGATATCCAACCCTCTTTAGATGGAGACAGGTAGTAAGTATTTTTCCCCAAATGGCCAATAAATCAAACCCTAGACAAATAAAACCATCCAAGAAAATGATTGCATCTAATGACCACTTGGAGGATAGGGAAAATAATATTTTCGACCAGACACAGTCTTTCCCTGACTTTCAACAATTAATTCAGAGAGATTAGGATGACTCTAACAATGGTCGAAACTACTTGAACTTATGGGAATCGAACCTGACCAGATCAATTGTTCCACAAACTTATCACTTTCTAGAATTAGTCAATTGGTGTGTTTTCAATTACTTAGTGGATAGGCAATAAATAATTTTTGTACATGATTCTAGAATAGTTTGTGAAATAAGTAAAGAATCCATTGGCCAAATGCTCCAAATTTCAGACCATGTTGTATATGAAAGCTTGGATGATGATGAGCTTTCCTCTAAGTACCAAGAATTATCAAAATCTAAAAGAGATAATTTCTTGAGTAATCTATTAGCCCCAGATGCCCCATTGCCAATTGGTCAACCTCCTTTCAATTCCACCATCTTCCCTAAACTAACCAGGAAAGTTATTGTCATGATTTGTTAATTTTTAGACTATTAACATGATAGAGCAGTGAATGACCATTTTAGGGATTATTTTTGTATTATGTCAACTGGAGTCAATCAAATTTGATTGTTGCTAGTGCCTACAAGAAGTCATAAACTTCCGATTGTCAAATTTCCACATCACCAAGTCTTCTAGGTACCAGGCCTACTTGGTGCACCTCATATTATTCAGTAATTATTCATTTTTTTAGAGCTTTGGGATCAAAAGAATAGAAAATTTAGATAAAACCAAACCAGTAATTGAGTGGACTGAGGAAACATGACCAGAGTAAAGGTTTTAGCCTTTATGTAAAAAAGTTCATGAGTGCATGCTACATTCTTCTCCATGGCACTCAACCTCATAAGATGTTTTCTGAGTTTAAAATGATACTGCAACTGAGCAAAGATACTATATTAGGATATTGGTACCTATCTAAGGATCACACCATCATTAGAGTATATGGTTTTGAATAGGTGCAATAAAAGTTGTCAATTTTCCTAACTCCAAGAATATTTGCTTTGGAATATATCAAACAAAGGCTCATTTCAAATCAATTTCGTTTTTCCTAGCATAAGTAGGCCATCACTTCCAAGCTTCCTCATGAGGTTGGCCCTTTGTTGGTCAATATTAGAACTACTCTAGTTGTTATAAAAGAAATTCTACAACAACTATATTTTGAAAAAGGAAGTAAATGGTTGTATGACCCACATGGTGTGATTGTAGCCAGAAGGCCCATGTACAAGAATCTACCAAATCCTGTAGTGGAAAAAAATGATAACTTGGATACATGGGAATATGTTAAGGACATTCTACAGGCAGAGGTCCAAAATCAAACTACCACTCAGTCAATGGATCAATCCAATGTAATTCAAACTCCTCAAAAGCACGAATTACATATTGGAAAGAGGACGTTTTCATACATGCATTTTGAAATGTATATTGATGATCAACTGAGTGAGTAGATAAGTAAAAATACTAAAGGTGATGAAGAATTAGACTTAAAGGGGTTCTTAGTTGAGTTTACGGGAGAAGGGAAGGGTATATTGCAAATCAGACAAGGATCATGTGAAGCTAGTTCAACCTTATAGGGACCTACTATCACTATTGAGAATCTCACTTCATATATGTTATCAACACCAGAATTTTCATAGACCTGTACAACTGAAGGAACCTCTAATAAACAACCCTCACTCTTTTCACAGTATTTGGATATAAAGAGAAAAAATCATGGAGTGAAAAATGAAATGTATCCTCAAGCTTGGGGAAAAAACATAGCTCAAACAAAATTGCTATCTGTTGTGGATTACCAACAAGGTATATTCAATTTGGATGTACTAGAGTCAAAGGTACTTAATCCTCTTTTTCTTGCAGATTACAAAGCCACTCAAATGAGAGTAAAGATTGGGGATATCCACCCTATGGATATGATTGAATTGCACCAACAAACAAGTGATATGTTTTATATAGAGGTATTGCAATCCTCTGTCAGTGATAGGAAGATGCAAAAAATGGAATCAAAATAGTGAATTAGTTGAAGCAAGAGAGGGTGGCCACTAAAGCCAATAGAATTTAGATTAATGAGTTAGAGAGAAAGATTATTTCCCTAGGAAAATATCCTAAAAATTAGACTATTGTAGGAGACCTAATCAAAGAGAAGGATAATGAGATTAAGATGCTTAAGAAAAAGATAAATGTTCCTGATGTAACATGTTCAGATCCTAGAGCTCCAGGCTAGTCATGAGGAAAAGGAACAACTTTACCAACAATTATTAGAAAGTAGAAAGATCATAGAACACCTACAAGATAAAATTGAAACATTGAAAGACCAACAAACTCACTGATTGCGGGAAGCCAAGTCAGCCACAATGCAAAATTCTCCATTAGGCCCCAACAAAGGGCTTATCAAAATTCATGGTTGATTTGAGTGTGAAGGAGATCGAGTCTGACACTGTGAAAAATCAACTCAAACAAAGAGATGTCAAGGTAGCATAACTAGAAGATTAGGTGAAAATAATACAATTATGTTTGGCACAAATCAATGTTGCTAAAGAGGAACATCAGAAGGAAGAAAATAAAATGAAGGCAAAGGGTGACAGGGAAACTAGCCATGAAAGGAGATAAGCATATCATTTCAGATGATATAGCTAACACAATTTTTAAGAACTGGTCTTATTTTACCATGGTGTAGTATGAGTTTGATCTAATCAACGTAGTCTTGAAAGACATAAAAGGAACAACACATAATTTAGAGAATAAACTTGATTTGGCAGCTGATACAACCAAGTTATTGAATAGTAGAACTAAAGAGGAGTTAAGGATTTTCAAGTGAATGATAGAACTAACATTGTAATGGATGCTAAAAGAGTCATTACAAAAAAGATATTACTAAAAAATGAAGAAACTAAGTGACATGTGCTTATGAGCGAAATCTCTACTTTTAAAAAGATTTTTAATGATGTCA
Organism: Picea sitchensis; assembly: GCA_010110895.2. Classification (NCBI taxonomy): domain Eukaryota; kingdom Viridiplantae; phylum Streptophyta; class Pinopsida; order Pinales; family Pinaceae; genus Picea; species Picea sitchensis. The sequence continues at coordinate 5,173 of SNQJ01S0048674.1, forward strand.
TAAAGCACGGATTACCATCGCACTAGAATGAAAATGGGGATTTATATCCAATGAACAATTATAAAAATTTATTAGAAGACAGGAGGAACAACAACAACACGTTCGAAAATCTTGATGGCACTTTGAAGGGGCAAGATGTAGTAGAATTATTGGCAGTGGAGTTTGAGTTGTTACACAATCTGAAAATGACTTTCAGGAAATTACCTCCCCTAGTTTATGAGAAATACACTAATTTGGATGAGGCAGTAAGAAATATGAATGACCACAAGTATTCGATGATAAAATATTTGAAAATAATGTGTCAATTTGATAAATTACCGTTGGGAAGACAAGGTGAATGGAGTGGCACCCGCCCAACTCCCTAAGGGAAGACTTTACTGAGTAATTTTTCATGTACATTAATTTTTACCAAGGTTAAAACCTTTCAAGATAAAAATAAGGAGTAATGCATTTCAAGAAGTTGTTTTTTGTATCCCCAAGGGTTAGCTCAAGTGGTTCTGAGCCAGAGGTGAAGCGGTCCCAAGGGGAGGAGGTCAAGGGTTTGAATCTCTTATTCCCCCTTGGGGTTAGGCCCTGTAATCAGGGCCGACGATTTACCCTATTTACCATCCATGAAGTGGGGAAGTAATCAGGGTTTTCCCGTGCTAATTTCTGAGGGAAAAAATAAGAATTTGTTTTGTGTACAATTGTATCTACAAAGGAAAAACAAGGCACATTATTGATGGGTCAACAATTTTGGGAATTAGAGTGTAACTTGTTCTCAGGTTTTCCATATCAACAGATCTCACAGGGGAAGATACAAATTATGAGAATAGGATAGAGGTATTGTAGAGATTGATTCACTGTGGTCATATCATTCTATATTTTTGTATTGCCATTGTATTCTCCATGTAAAGTCATACTTATTCTTCATACATCATAGATCTGATTTGCTCATTAATATAAGCCTTATGCATGAATCAACATCATATTCATTGTGAATGTCTGGTGTTTTTCATGTGATTGGAATTGAGTTCTTAATAAACAACCAATTTATTTCCCTTATATGTTTGATATGACTGAATGAATGCAGAAATATTATGATATCTTTGAATGTATTAAGCATGAAGTTGCCCTAAGTGTTTTATGAAGCTATAATAGGAATACCTTGCATTTTTTATTGTATTGTTCTTTTGAATCCATCCATCCATCCCATTTAAATTCCAAATGTCTTATTCATATGGGAATTGTAGGTGTGTTAAGACCTGGGCGTGCATTTTCACCATGCCTTGGTTTCATGCATTTTTAAGGATTTTTCCCTTTATGCATTTTTTGCATTTGCAAAGAAGTTTTTAAACTTTATGCATAGTAGAGGGTTTTTGGTTTAAAAATGCACAACTAAAGTATGAATATATGTAAAATGATAAAATACAAGATCCACAAATTTTATCACTCAATTTGGAGGTCATATGATTCTTAGGCATGCATTTTATAGTAATCTAGTTTTACCCTTCATTTTATAAAAGGTCTTGAATTTGGGTTCTAGGTAGAATCTGTTTTTCATTTCAAAATGCACTCCAAATGATATAGATAGATTTAGAATGTTATTAAATTCACCCCAAAACTTAGATCACTAAATTTGGAGCTATATAGAAGCATGGGCATGTATTTCCATTAGGGTACTTTTTATTGATTTGGTCTCTCTCTCAGTTTATAAGGTAGATTTTGTCTCTTTTCCACAAAAACCACTTTTATGTTTGCAAACACAACACTAAATATGTAGACATGTGTAAAATAATCCAAGAAACCCTCATAAACTTGAATCACTCAAATTGCAGGTGTGTTAAGACCCGGGCGTGCATTTTTTATCATGCCCCAATTTTATGCATTTTTAAGCATTTTTCCCTTCATGTTTTTTTTTGCATTTACAACAGAGTTATGTATTTAGACAAATGATGCACATATGAATGATGTTTGTAGGAATATGAATGAAAATGGATGTTGATCCATTGTATAATATGGATGTTGACACCATAACTTCAACCAACCTCTATCTAATGATTCTTATTTTTTATCTTTAACATTCATTTCAATATCTCCTGCTTATCATATTATAAGGTGACATTTCAATATGTTATGTTTCTTATATTGTGGAAAAATGATTGTGGAAAGGCACCATCCTCATAGCAGGTAAACGACTAACAATATCCATATCCATTTAAAGTGAAATTATTATTGTTTTTATAATTGAATTAACCTTTTTTTTGTTGATATATGTAGTTGTGGAGACCTGATGTACTTGACAATGTGGAAAATGATGATGATATGTTTGAATTGAACCCGATTGAGACAATTAAAAGCACCATGAGAAAAAAAAAGCATTGAACTTGGTGAATTGTGTATGCGTGAACCAACAGAGGAGAACACATAAAGATGCAGAGTTATGATGGAGGAAATAAAATGATCTGCGATAAGCGCCATATTTTAAAAAGGTTATTTATCACATATGTTCATTTATGAATTTTAATCTTCTACTTTTATATGATTTGGATAAAATATGTTTTCTTTTTATAGGATTTATTCATAAAACTTCAGCAGATTGATCCTGAGGATGGTGTTGGTAAAAAATATGTTTTCTTTATAGGATTTATTCATAAAACTTCAGCAGATTGATCCTGAGGATGGTGTTGGTAATAGTGATGCTCAAACACCACAAATTCCTACCACAAGACACATACCGTGGAGGTTCTTTGGTTCTCACCGTGGCTGACAGATTCATGGACTCAGGACGATCAACCTTATAGCCCATGACACACCCTCAACACAGTGCACGCCAGACCAAGCATTTGATGGTGGAGATGAGGCAACTAGTGATTCCACAAATTACTTTCCTAGATAACTGTATTGTCATGCATTTCCAGCAAGGGAACACTTCCAGTTACCTTTTTGGTGCATGCGAACATTGTTTCGATCAAGATACAAAAAATCACAAGTATTTATGAATGTATTAATTATTTCCTATTATCTAATTGCAACATACATATCTATGATTATTTTAAATTAATGATCATATTCTTCCATAGGAAACAACATATTTTTTAAGCATGGGAATGGTAAGGCCTTATATATTTTTGGGGCCACCATACACACACGATGGAATGATCAAAATCATAGTTTGAAAAAGGACCTTATTGACCACTTGGTTGGCTTGTTTGGTGATTCCTTCAACAAAATTGGAGGCACCTCATTGACTAGTACATATTTGAAATATGTGAGGGACCAATACAGGGTTCATTTGCAAACAAACCCTAGGTATGAAAGTTCACCAATGATTCCCAAGATTAAGTGGAAGAATCTATTGGAGGATGCAAAGGAGAAGACAATGCGAAAATAAGGAAATACACCACCTAGACCAAGAAGGTATATCATATTATGAATTTAATATGTTAAATTTTCGTTAGTTCTATATAATTTTTTTGATATACAACCTATTGGAAACATTTTATAGGCTCCCAGACACATCAAAAGAGACCAAGGAAAGACTATAAAAAAATGGGCAACACAAACTTAGCCAAGGTGGTTACATGAAACTAAAAGTACAAATTGTAAGTACCAAATAATTAAACCATATCATTCCTACCATGATCCAAAATTTATTTAATTGCATCCAATAAGCCAAATTTGAGATCTTGTGCAATGCAGGGGGCTCAATTCAAAATTGCAACCACAGAAGAAGACCTCCAACTCGATTTCAAGTGCGTATTTCAAGCCTTGGTTGAACATCGACAAATCATGGGGCAAACAAAATATTCCCCTTTAAATGACATTGTAAGTAAAATCAATGGACTTTAATTATTGATTACTTGTAAAATCTATCCACTATTAATGATTTCACCCATAGATGAATGTGTATTTATGTTTTCAGCAAGAGATAAACAACAATAATGAGTCCAATAGTGGAGAGAAACCCCATGATGGTGGAGTGCAATCCAATGATGGTGGTGTGCATCCCGAACATGACATTGGAGTGCAACTTGATGATGGTGGTGTGCAACCCGACCATGACAGTATTCTGGCTATAAAATTAAAAATATGGATTAATACAATTATTAATATTTACTTGCATATGGTGTACTTATAAATTTTGTTGTTTTGATGGCAAATCATGTAGATGAGAATTCTTGGAAAGAGAAGTAACACATGGCAATCGAACCACTGGTCTAGACTAGTCAACCTGGCAAAGAACATTGTAATCATATTTGCATTAATGAACTACTTCTATGAATAATAACTAACCATATCAATTTAACCCTTTTTTTTTATTGTAGTCGATGCCCCTCAACAATGTCCTATATGCCATGGAGAGTACCCAACTATATGTACAATGCATCAGAGCATGCATCTAGACATGGATGGCCCAATCAATAGATTTTTGAAAACTAAAAAACATAAAAAGAAGTGATGCATATATTATGATAAACATGTATAATGGAAACATATTATGATGATAAAATCAATTAATATATATTATTTGTTGCCACCTTCTTATGGATGTATTTGCAAAAAAAGGGCATAACTACACACACATTATTTCTTTCATTTACCTTTAAATTTTGTTTTTCTACTTTGTATGCATGAATCGTATTATGCCACTTTGAATTATTTCCTAGTAGATAGATTGGGTATGGNCCGTTTAGTAGAGAATAAATTATTCTCAAACCCAAGAGAAGCTCATTCATGTATTCCACTTTAGTCTTTTGAGAGTCTCATACATGTTGATATGCATGTTTATTTATTTAATTATTATTCAATCATATAACCTTTTATTATCTGATGATTTATGTGGGTCTTCACAATGGAAATGCAATTAACAAATAGCCTATGTGTGATGTGTTTTTACAATATCTTGCATCATCAAGCTCATGGATACAGGTACTTAGTACTCATTTTTCCATTTTAGTTAGTGTGTTTGCACAATTGCCAAAGATTCATGTATATTTCAACCCTTTACCAAATTCTGGGAAAAACTCACCCTAGTATACAATCTTTGGGGTTTACAACAAAGCCACATTCATGTAACTTGTAACATGTAAATTACCAATACCATACATGGGTTTTTATTCCTAGGGCATGGATTTTTCATCATGAATTGTTTTCATGCATTTTTACGTTTATGCATTTTTTTTGCACTTACAAGGCAACTTTTAGCCATTATGCACAACAGAGAGTTTTAGGTATCAAAATTCACAAATAAAGTATGAATAAATATAAAATGATAAAATAAAAATTCCACAATTTGAACCACTCAATTTGGAGGTCATATGAGTCTTAGGCATGCATTTTACAGTAAAACGGTTTTACCCTCCATTTTACAAAAAATTCTTGAATCTTGGTTCAAAGTAGAAGTCCTTATTCATTTTAAAATTCACTTCAGATGATATATATATATATATATAATCTTACTAAATTCTCAAAAAACTTAGATCACTAAATTTTAAGCTAAATATAAACATGGGCGTGCATTTCCATTAGGTCACTTTTTTATTGTTTTGGTGTCCCAATTTACAAGGTATATTTTACCTCTTTTACAAAAAAAACCACTTTTGCGTTTGCAAATGAAAAACTAAATATGTAGACATGTGTAAAATAATATAAGACACCCTTGGAAACTTGAATCACTGAAATTGCAGGCGTGTTAAGACTTGGGCATGCATTTTCATCATGCCCTAGATATGCAAAGGGTCGGGGGTGAGGAGGGACCAAATGATCTTCCACCTTCATGTGGTTGGCCCTGTTTAGTAGAGAATAAATTATTCTTGAAACCAAGAGAAGATCATTCGGGTATTCCACTTTAGTCTTTCGAGGGGCTCGTACATGTTGATATGTTTGTTTATTTATTTAATTATTATCAAGTCATATAACCTTTTATTCTCTAATGATTTCTACATGTGTCACAATGGAAATGCAACTAAAAAATATCCTATGTGTGATTTGGTTGCACAATCTCCTACCTCATCAAGCTCATGGATGCAGGGAATTAATACACATTTTTCCATTTTAGTTAGTGTGTCTGCACAATTTTCAAAGATTCATGTATATTTCAACCCTTCACCAAGTTTTGGGAACAAATCACCCTAGGATACAATATTTGGAGTTTACAACAAAGCCACTGTCTTGTAAATTGTAACTTGTAAATTACTAATAACATACATGGATTTTTATTCCTAGGGCATGCATTTTTCATCATGCCTTGTTTTCATGCATTTTTATGTTTATGTATTTGTTAGCACTTACAGGGAAACTTTAATCCTTTATGCACAATAGAGGGTTTTTAGTTTCAAAATGCACAAGCAAAGTATAAATAGATGTAAAATAATAAAATCAAAAATCCACTGAACCACTCAATTTGGAGGTCATATGAGTCTTAGGCGTGCATTTTACAGTAAGATGGTTTTACTCTCCATTTTACAAAAAGTCTTGAATCTCAGTTCAAGGTAGAAGTCCTTAGTCATTTTAAAATGCACTTTGGATGACATATATAGATTTAGAATCTTATTAAATTCTGAACAAAACTTAGATTGCTAAATTTTGAGCTAAATAAAAAACATGGGCGTGCATTTCCATTAGGGCACATTTTTATGTTTGCAAACGCAAAACTAAATATGTATATAGGTGTAAAGTTATCTAAGACACCTTCATAAACTTGAATAATTGAAATTGCATGTGTTTTATGACCTTGGCATGCATTTTCATCATGCCCTTGTTTCATGCAATTTTAAGCATTTTTCCCTTTATGCATTTTTTTCATTTACAAATGAATTTTTAACCTTTATGCACAATAGAGGGGTTTTTATTTGAAAATGCACAACTAAATATATAAATAGATGTAAAATGATAAAATAAAAACTTCACAACTTTTATCACTCAATTTGGAGGTCATATGAGTCCTAGACGTGCATTTTATAGTAATCTAGCTTTACCCTCCATTTTACAAAAGGTCTAGAATTTGGGTTCGAGGTAAAAGTATTTTTTCATTTGAAAATGCACTCTGGATGATATAGATAGATTCAAAATGTTGTTAAATTTAACCCAAAAATTAGAACATTGATTTTGGAGCTGTATTGAAGCATGGACGTGCATTTCTATTAGGGCACTTTCTATTGTTTTGGTCTCTCAATTTACATGGTAGATTTTGTCTCTTTTACATAGAAACCATTTTTATGTTCGCAAATGAAAAATAAAAAATGTAGACAGGTGTAAAATTATCTAAGACACCCTCAGAAACTTGAATCACTCAAATTGAAGGTGTGTTAAGACCTAGTCTTGCAATTGTCAAAAGTGACTTGGTTTCATGCATTTTAAAGCATGTTTTCCTTTATGCATTTTTTTTTCATTTACAAGGAAATTTTTAACCTTTATGCAGAGTAGAGGGTGTTTGGTTTAAAAATGCACAAGTAAATGTATGAATACATGTAAAATAAACAAACTCCACAAATTTAATCACTCAATTTGGAGGTCATATGAGTCCTAGGTGTGCATTTTAAAGTAACATGGTTTTACCCTCCATTTTACAAAAAGTATTGAATTTTGGTCCCGGTAGAAGTCCTTTTTCATTTGAAAATAAACTCCAGATTATATAGATAGATTTAGAATGTTATGAACTTCACCCTAAAACTTAGACCAATAAATTTGGAGTTATACAGAAGCATGGGCATGTTTTTCCATTAGGGCACTTTCTACTATATTTGGTCTCTAGATTTACAAGGTTTATTTTTTTAATTATTATTCAGTCATATAAACTTTTATTCTCTGAATATTTCTATAGGTTTTCGCAATGGAAATGCAAATAACAACTAGCCTATGTGTGATGTGACATACAACCTCCTTCCTCATGAAGCTCATGGATGAAGGTAGTTAGTACTCATTTTTCCATTTTACTTTGTGTGTGCACAACTGCCAAAGGTTCATGTATATTTGAACCCTTTATAAATTATGGGCACAAATTTCCTTAGTATGTATTATTTAGGGTTTAAAACAAATCCACAATCCTATAAATTGTAACTTGTAAATTAACAACACCATACATGGATTTTTCTTCCTAGGGCATTCATTTCTCATCATGTCATGTTTTCATGCAATTTTTGCATTTTTCCATGTATGCATTTTTTTGCATTTACAAGGCAAATTTTAGCCTTTATGCACAAAAGAGGGGTTTTGGTTTCAAAATGCACAACTAAAGTATAAATAGATATAAAATAATAAAATCAAAACTCCACAATTTGAACTACTCAATTTTGAGGTCATACGAGTCTTAGGCATGCATTTTGCAGTAAGACGGTTTTACCCTTCATTTTAGAAAAAGTCTTGAATCTTGGTTCAAGGTAGAAGTCCTTAGTCATTTTAAAATGCACTTTGGATGACATATATAAATTCAGAATCTTATTAAATTCTCAACAAAGCTTAGATTGCTAAATTTTGAGCTAAATAAAAACATGGGCGTGCATTTCCATTAGGGCACATTTTACTGTTTTGGTGTACCAATTTACAAGGCAAATTTTGCCTCTTTTTCACAAAAACAACTTTTATGTTTGCAAACGCAAAACTAAATATGTATATAGGTGTAAAATTATCTAAGACGTATTCATAAACTTGAATAATTGAAATTTCATGTGTGTTACGACATGGGCTTGCATTTTCATCATCCCTTTGTTTCACGTGTTTTTAAGCATTTTTCCCTTTATGCATTTTCTTCATTTACAAAGGAGTTTTTAACCTTTATTCACAATAAAGGGTTTTTTTATTTGAAAATGCAAAACTAAATATATGAATAGATGTAAAATGATAAAATAAAAACTTCACAACTTTTATCACTCAATTTGGAGGTCATATGAGTCCTAGACGTGCATTTTATAGTAATCTAGCTTTACCGTCCATTTTACAAAAGGTCTAGAATTTGGGTTTGAGGTAGAAGTCATTTTTCATTTGAAAATGCAGTCTGGATGATACATATAGATTCATAATTTTGTTAAATTCAACCCAAAAATTATACCATTAATTTTGGAGCTATATTGAAGCATGGAAGTGCATTTCTATTAGGGAACTTTCTATTGTTTTGGTCTCTCAATTTACATGGTAGATTTTGTCTATTTTAAATAGAAACCACTTTTATGTTTGCAAATGCAAAAATAAATATGTAGACAGGTGTAAAATTATCTAAGAGACCCTCATAAACTTGAACCACTCAAATTGCAAGTGTCTTAAGACCTAGGCTTACAATTGTCAAAAGTGCCCTGATTTCATGCATTTTAAAGCATTTTTCCCTTTATGCATTTTTTTTGCATTTACAAGGCAATTTTTAACCTCTATGCAGAGTAAAGGGTGTTTTCTTTGAAAATGCACAAGAAAATGTATGAATACATGTAAAATGATAAAATAAAAACTCCACAAATTTAATCACTCAATTTGGAGTTCATATGAGTCCTAGGTGTGCATTTTAAAGTAACATGGTTTTACCCTTCATTTTACAAAAAGTATTGAATTTTGGTTCCCGGTAGAAGTCCTTTTTCAATTGCAAATGCACTCTAGATTATATAGATAGATTTATAACGTTATGAAATTCACCATAAAACTTAGATCAATAAATTTGGAGCTACACAGAAGCATGGGCATGATTTTCCATTAGGGCACTTTCTACTATATTTGGTCTCTAGATTTACAAGGTTTATTTGTTTAATTATTATTCAGTCATATAAACTTTTATTCTCTGAAGAATTCTGTAGGTCTTCGCAATGGAAATGAAACTAAAAACTAGCCTATGTGTGATGTGGCTATACAAGCTCATGGATCCAGGTAAAGTACTCATTTTTCCATTTCACTTTGTGTGTGTGTGTGTGTGTGTGTGTGTGTGTGTGTGTGTGTGTGTGTGTGTGTGTGTGTGTGCACAGTTGCCACAAATTCATGTATATTTCAACTCTTTATAAATTTTGGGCACAAATAGCCTTAGTATGTATTCTTTAGGATGTACAACAATTCCACAATCATATAACTTGTAACTTGTAAATTAACAACACCATACATGGATTTTTCTTCCTAGGGCATTCATTTCTCATCATGCCATGCTTTCATGCAATTTTTGCATTTTTCCATGTATTCATTTTTTTGCATTTACAAGGAAAATTTTAGCCTTTACGCACAAAAGAGGGTTTTTGGTTTCAAAATGAACAACTAAAGTATAAATAGATATAAAATGATAAAATCAAAACTCCACAATTTGAACTACTCAATTTTTAGGTCATATGAGTCTTAAGCATGCATTTTGTAGTAAGACGGTTTTACCCTCCATTTTACAAAAAGTCTTGAATCTTGGGTCAAGGTAGAAGTCCTTAGTCATTTTAAAATGAACTTCATGTGATATATATATATATATATATAGATTTATAATTTTATTAAATTTACCCCAAATCTTAGATAACTAGATTTGGAGCTATATGGAAACATTGGCGTCCATTTCCATTAGGTCACTTTCTATTGTTTTGGTCTCTCAATTTACAAGGTAGAATTTGCCTCTTTTACACAAAAACCACTTTTATGTTTGCAAATGAAATTATAAATATGAATATAGATGTAAAATTATCTAAGAAACCCTAAGAAACTTGAATCACTCAAATTGCAGGTGTGTTAAGACATAGGCGTGCATTTTTGTGAAGCCCAGCGTGCATTTTAGTGAAGCGTGGCAGGCATTTTAGTGAATCCTATCTTGCATTTCCACACAAGCAAAACAATTACAATTTAATCTTATACCGGTGTCGGACCTCTGACACCAGGGTTCTGAGTTGAACGCACGCTGATATTCTGACGGATGGTTTGCACCTGTTTGTCCCATTTTCGACAGGACTTGGAGCTCTCATGCATCGATAGTTCAACGAAAGTTTAAATAGATGGTGTTGTCAATCCAATGAATATGGTGTACCATATCGTTGGATAATTGATGGACTAGGCCCAATGCCACCACGTCGACGTAGGCCACTAGCCATAAAGTCACAATTTCGATGGCATCCACATTGACTTTCCGATGATACTTATGCATTCCTATGTCGCAGTAATGACAGACGTCATCAGTAAAATGACGACGACTTGGATGATGATACTCTCTTGGAAAACACCACATGGTAGACCAATGTGTTGCATGCCCAACAGTTCTATGATTGTCATCATTGCGATGATTATGTGAGATGAACATATGTTTGTTAAAATATCTTCACAACTGCCACGTGGAATTTTGTTATGTTGGATGTCTGAAATATTGATATTGTCGTCAAGAGTGCAACAAAAGGGGTTTAACTAAAAGATGAAATTGGCTTCATTGGAAGGCAGAAGAACGTCTGTCGGAAGAGCATCAAAACATCATCGAAAAATGTGTCAAATGTACTAGTGATTTCCATCTCTCCCATGAATATCATAGTATGAGTTCGGGGACACCTTTTAACATTCAGTACCTTGTTGGTTGATGGATCGATTTCTATTTAAGGTGAACAATTGTAATTATATTGTTAGTCACTTTTCTAGATGCAAGAAACAAAGTGATACCTTTCGATTGGGTATCCTTGGTTTTAGGGCATGAAAATATTCAACAACTATCGTTTGAAAGTTCATAGTGTCTCATATTACAAATCCCATGCACCATTGTTAGAAACAAATTTATCGGGTAATTCCACCCTAATAGATTGTTTGCAAAGCACTTGATCGAAAGGAACTGGGGAATGAACGTGTGAGATGATAATTGTCTATCTAGAATTATATCGAGTTATGTTGATAGACCATAGACAAATTCCAAAGAGTCCAAAATAATGAAGAGGTAACTAAAGGGGAAAACTCATGATACAACACCTAGTTACCCTGAATTATGAGCGGAGCATCTAAGCCATGCAATAATGACAATTTTGTTTATTGTTATTATGTCATTAAGATTGATAATTAAAGTGGACCGATATATGTTGAAGTGATGTATGCTAGAATACATTAGTTCTATGGTGAATGTATCATAAGGAGAAATATTTCAAATTAATGTTGGTATAACAACTTCAAATACGCAATAAACATATGTTGATACAAAATGTAATTACCAACTTAATAAGAACATTTTAAAGGTTCTTATTAAGTCACATTTAGTGGTTGTTTTTATTCTTAAATTAAAATGTATTGCCCCTAGTATCGTCTTTTTTGGTGGGGTTAAAATTACAACTTGTTTGAGACCATAGCCTTAACAACTAATATTGGTGCAACCAAAACCTTAAGATCAATCCATGAATCAAAAAGTGATGCTCCCAAAATAACCTCTCTTTTTTTTCAAAAATTGTTTTAAAATGTGGTCTTAACAACTAGTATCGTTGCAACTAAAACCTTAAAACCAACCTTTGAATTTAAAAATAACGCTCTTGGAATCACCCTTTTCTAGGTTGTTAAAACTACAACTTGTTTGAAATCATAACCTTAACAATTGGTACCATTGCACCTAAAATTCTAAAATTAACCCTTGAATTGAAAAGAGATGTTCCATGTAGCACCTTTTTTTTCTTGGCTTAAAATAACAACATTTTTGAAACCATAACAAAAAAAATTGTCACTATTGCAAAAAAAAAAAAAAAAGCCATTAACAAAATAATTAAATAAAAAAATAAAATAAAAATAAAAATACCACTCTCATGTCTACTTCATTGTCTTATACCACTCGAAAAAAAAAAACAAGAACAAAATATTCATAAAAGGTTTAAATAAAAACCAAAAACCAAAACAAAAACACTATTAAAAAATCAAACTTAAACAAAGTAAAACATTTTTCTTTAAATCTTAAAAAAAAAAAAAAAAAACAAATACTCAACCAACAACACACACACATATATGTGGTGGTGGTTAATATCTATTGAGACCAAATTTAGTTCATCAAATATATTTTTTTGTTTGTTAGAAATGTTTGTCACTTGCGGGGACAACATTTTAACCATTGGCTAAGAAACCACAACCCAGAGCTTCTACACCGTCAAAATCACCTGGGGATCACACCTAGCCTAGGCCACACCAACCCTTAACATGGTTGTATTTTTGGGTGTCTCTTCCTGACCAAACACATCGTAAGGGTATTGAACTTGGGTCGCCTAGTAAACTACACCCTTGACTTAACTAGTTGAGCTAGCGGGAATTGACTGGTTTATCAAATATTTAAAAAGTAAGGAATTATTTGGTTTGTTTTAAAATTTTGTTTTTGAGTTCGAAAAGATTTAAGAAAAGTGTTCTTATATCACCATAGTTTTGATGAGTTAAAAGGTTAAGAAGATTGGTATTGCAACAAATATTTTGAAATTGTAATTCAATATGGGTGTATGCAAGGCATTTTAAAATATAAAGTACTTAACGTTTTCAACCCTCTTATTATCATAAAAAGTCCAAATGATTTATCATATTTATGATATAAAATTAAAAAAATTTAATAAAAAGAAACCTCTAAATATCAAAAGAAATTAAGTTGGAAGGGGTCTGAGTGGGTGAGGTGATTTTAAGAATTCCCAACTTTTTCTCAAACTCACCCTTCTATAGGAATCACCCTCTTCCTAACCAATTTCTTTTTTGGGGAGATTCATTTTGTTTCTTTAACATTTTATTGTAATTAATTCAATTTTTTTTATTTTTTTAAATACAATATTTAATTGAGTTCATATTTTTTCAATAAGTTGCTTGGTTTTCTCCCTCGGATGGGGTGCTAGGGAGGTGAGAGGCTCCAACTGGGAATCCATGTGAACACGTTCCCAACTCACAGACCAGACACCTGGTGAGTACGTCGGTTGACACATCAACTCGCATGAACTTGGTGGATGGACATGATGAGGAGGTATGTGTGAGCCTTGATGGTTAATTAAGGTTGGTTCAGGCAACCCCATCTACTCACTATGTCATTTAATCATGAATCTAACCAATCACAAAAACTATCACTCCATTGTGTGGGATATTCATGCTATTTTTCCACATCATGGATCTGAGTGGAATTCTATTTTTATCAGAATAATGTTTCTGCGTGGAGTCGCTTCAACCTCGAGTTTTCTTGCTATGATAAAGGCAGAGGCCCCAACTCCCCATTGTCGAGGCTCTTCTACGAATATCTACATGGAATATCTCTTGCTCTAGGATGCTTTTATCCTTAAGTTGGAATTTGTCACACTATCGGTCGCGATACCGCCTAGTCATGGATACAATCGAGGTTATTGTCAAGGTAGAAGGACCCTCCCCCCTGACCCCTCCATCTCCCACAACTCTAGTCCAAAGCCCCATAGTCCATGAGTGCATATAGATGTCGGTGTTGCAACACATGAGTACTAGGAACAAATCCCTCATCACATCTAGGAGGAGATATAAAATGTAGAAGAAGAAATATGTTTGGATTGACACAACATACATGAATGGGAAATTGAAGTTGACATAGGAAATTGGGTGTCTGATTCAGGCATCTCCAAGGAAAGGGATATCAAGTGCCAGAAAATGGTGGACCTATATTGACACATTAAAACCTTTGTGGGAAATGTTCTTCAAGACAAAGACTAGGATCGAAAGGAGATCCTCATGTAATTGATCGAGGTTAAACAACAACTCTGTGAAATCAAATCCAAACTCTCAGCTCACACCCAATAGATTGTTTCCCCGGTTAATGGAATCCCCATGCCCAAACATTAGGAGAACTCTGTTAAGGAAGGTGGCCTCTCTTGATAATAACTTCGAGTATGCTTAGAATTTTGAGTTTTTCTAGCAGCTTTTACATGACATATATGAATAACTATAGGAAGACAATTATGCACTTAGTTTGGTTTTACAGTTTTATAAGTTTGTATGTAATTCAAAACTTGGCCCATACTTTATGGACAAATAAACTCCTCCATTTTTGTTGGTCTGGTTTCCCCAGTGGCAAGCGAACAACTCAATGGTTTTGTGTACATTTTCCTCACTCTCATAATATAAGTAGACTGGCTTATTGATAAAAAAAAAATAAAAATGTTTGGTTGTTTTTAATTAAGTTTTTAAGCATTTAAAAAATGGATATATAATTTCGGTTTTTATTTTTTTAAAAGGGAAGCTCATGGTAGTTTTTTTTATACTATCTTTTAATTTCTTTTCTTTTTAAATTTTTTTTTTTTATTTATTTGTATGTTTTTTTTTTTTTTTTTTGACGGAAACGGTTAGAGGAGCTTTGTATTAATAACAGTGGACATGCCACTGGAGTTCGATACATCGATAGAGAATTGCTTGTAAACTTGAAAACATAAATCTAAATATCCTAACTCAGTACTAGTTCATGGACACTAAGACTATTTCAGCGATCCTGAACGGCTTCGCGTCATTACATCACTTCTAGGATGGATGTTTTTTTTCCTCTTTGACACTGTTTGCCATTCAATGTTCTGGTCCATGGATTGGCTTTCCATTGGGCCTAAAGCGTCTTCCTTATCAGCTAAGTCTTGCCAGCTTGAGGCCAGGGGATCTTGATGGTTAGGCGACTTGGGAGAGTCTTCTGCTTCCCCCTTAGTAGGGGGTTTGATTTTGTCTTTAGCTTCTGCCTCTTCTGTCGCTTCAAGGGTCTTACTTTCAAAATGTGGTTCCATTGGTATCCCTATCCACCAGGTGGCCTTGGACGACCTTTTTTTCCCAGGTGGTTTTCCACAGTTACGGGCTAAGTGCCCTGTTTCGAAGTAGTTCCTACACCTGAAGCTGAGATTCTCATAGTCGATTTTTTGGGTCCTTGAGTAGTCCTTGCCTTGAAGAATAATTTCAGCTGGGAAACCTTTGGAGAAATCCATTTCCACATAGATTCGGGCGAAGGTGGAGCGGGCTGGCTTTGAGTCCGGACTTCTGCAGAGGAATTTTCCGAGGCCATTGCCAATCGAATGAAGAGATGCATCCCCCCAGAAGTGCAGGGGAAAATATGGAAGTCACACTCAGATTGGGGCTGAAGAGATACAATCCATGGAGGGTTCGAAGGCGGGGGTCGAGTTGCATGGAGCGGGGCGCGCTTGAGAACCATGGCGGGGTTAAACACTGTCTCTATCGCGTAGAATGAAAACTACCTGGCTTCCCTTTTGCACAGGAAGGGATGACTTCTCTCCATCTAAAAGGCGGGTACCATTGGGAGAACCCGAGAGAAGGTCATCTGGAAGAGGGGCCAAAACCCATTGAATATGCAAACTAGAGCAGGCATGTTGTAATGGCGAGCATGAGTTAAGGCTCTTGCAGAATTGGAATGGAAACTACTCAGGCCGAGGGAACTTCGCATGCAGCCCGAGGAGGGTAACCGCGGGAATGCCGCCGGATCCGATGCGTGCGGTGGAGAGACCCTTGACAACCACCTCTTTGAAGGAGGTGGCATCGGAGACTCGGTGGGGCTCGGGGATTTACACGCAGAAATTGACCCACAAGAGTCGTGGTCGAGGGAGGGAGGCAGCATCCATTATTGCCGGCCTTACCGGAGAGATGCTACCATGATGAGCCGCAGTACGGCCACGAAGGCGGAGAGGCCACTTGGCCAATATGGCGTATGCCAGTCATCGAGGATTTAGAGGCGAGGGAGGGCCACCATTGGAGAGTGATTCTGACATTGGAGGCGGGAAGCCGTGACAATATGAGAGAGAACCCGGGGTAGCGGGAGCTCAAGCTAGGGAGTTTCCGTCCGCGATTCTGTTTCCAATCTTTTTATTTATTTGTATGTTATAAATAAATAAAAATAAAAAAAAAAACCATAATTTTATTTTTTTTTCTCTATATTTTTATATTTTCAATGTTGGGATTTTTGGATATGGCATAAAAAATGCTGCAATTTTTTTTTTTCTCTATATTTTTTAATTTTCAATGTTGGGATTTTTGGATATGGCATAAAAAATGCTGCAATTTTAAGTTTAGAAAAAATGGGTGTTACTAGTAGTACCTCTTTTCGATTTGAGGGTGCATTTAAAGGTTTTGGGTGCAACAATATCGCTTGTTAATGCTATGGTTTCAAACAAGTTATAATTTTAACCCTGAAAAAAGAAGAGGGTAAATATGGGAGAACCACTTTTCGATTTGAGGGTTGATTTTAATATTATGATTGTAATTCTATTGATTGTTAAAGTTCCAATTTCAAATAAGTTGTAATTTTAACCCCCTAAAAAAAAATGGGAAATTTTGGGAGCACCACATTTCAATTTAGGGGTTTATTTTAAGGTTTTTCTTGCAACAGTACTAGTTCTTAAGACCACCATTTCAAAAAAGTTGTAATTTTAATCTCGAAAAAAGGTGATTCTAGGAGCACTACTTTTCAATTTGAGGGTTGATTTCAAGGTTTTGGCTGCAATGGTATTAGTTGTTTTTTTTTCCAATAGAAAATTGCTCAAAATTATACTAGAGTATAATTTTTTTTTACATCTTCTTGTCCATAACATGGTTCTAGTCAGTAAACTAGACCGAAAGTACCAAGTAGTAAAAAATAATCTATCTAGGAATAAACTTTCTTACACGTCTCAGTGGACCAATACTTCAAAAAGAAAGGCTACATAAACCATAAAACTACATCAAAAGGTAAAAACCAGAGCTTTTTTACCCAGATTTATAAGATAAAAGTCCAAAAATATCATAAGCAAGCTCAAAATATTGAAATAAGAAAGATGTCAGAAAAGGATGAGATGACTTATGGGACCTGCAGTCCCGTTTTCCCACTTGTAATATGTTATTAATCCTTCAGGTTCATGAATAGCTTGTTTAGATAGTTGATCTGAATCCATGTTAAATTCCATGTATATATGATGGAAGCTAATTTCTTGAATTTTTTTTATTAATTCATTTGTTCTGAGCTTCCATCCTTCAATGGCGCTAGCCTAGAGTCTTCCTCTATTGTTTAGACATTTTATAACTACCTTTGAGTCTCCCAAAGCCTGAAGTTTTTGTAGGGACAAATGTGTGGCTAGTGTGAGAATTTCCCAAGCTCCTAGTAGTTTTGCCTTTGTATTGTTTCCTTCCCCGTAGTTGAAAAACAATCTATAAATAGATGAATCTGGAGTTTTGATAACACCCCTGACTCCACATTGCTTTCCACATGAATGTGTTGCCCCATCAAAACAAGCCATAGAAGAACCCACATGCTGTGTAATCAAACAAGCTCTGAAAGGGATAAATTTTTGAGTTGTTGGGTGACTTTTGTGAGATCCGAGAGTCTTGATAACCACAAAGAGAACTGAAGGAGAAGCATTCTCAAAGATTTATTTGTTTCTCTCTATACAAATATACTAGCAAGTAAGGGTTATAAGAGTAGAGGAGACAGATTTGTCCTCTGTCCAATAAGTAAAACAATCAAATAGTGTAATCCCTTCGCAAATTTTTTTAAGCTTCTGAATGATTTTTATTATTTCCCAGACCAGTTTGATGACACCATGGTTTCAAACAAGTTGTAATTTTTATCCCCTTCCAAAAATGATGATTCTGGTAGCAACACTTTTCAATTTGAAGATAAGAATAATCACAAACTAAAACCTCTAAAAAAACGAGCTCTTTAATTCATCAAATTAATAACTATGTTTTATACCAACATATATATATTGCTTATGTAAAGTTGTTGTACTAATATTAACTTGAAATCTTTCTCTCTATGTCATTTCCATGATGGAACTAACCTCTTCTTAGATACATCACTTCACATCACCATGAAGCATAATAAAATTAACAAATTGTAATTTTAAACTTAAAAAAATAACTTTAGAAACATTAATTTTTTATTTGAGAATTAGTTTTGGTATTTTTAACTTCAAAAGATGAATTTTTAAACTTATAATTCTCTTTTTGGAATCACGATTCTCATCCAATCAATTACTACACAATTACAACTTCAAATAAATGTTAAACACAAGTTTGGTAGGTGATTACACTATTACATCCTTTGACTCATATTATTTTATTCTTTGTCAAAATAGAAAATCAGTATCAATCTTTCTATCTTTATTAAATTTAAAGTTTTTGATAACTTCAAATAAATGTTAAACACAAGATTGGTAGGTGATTGAATACACTATTACATCCTTGGACTCATATTATTTTATTTTTTTCATTATTTTATTCTTTTCAAAATAGAAAATTAGTATCAATCATTCCATCTTTATTAAATTAAATGTAAAGTTTTTAAATATATTAATAATAGTATAATATTTCATTTTCTTCGATTTTTGACATTACTCAATGATTACAAAGAAAAAAACCAATGACTATGAGAAGATTCCATTTTGATGCAGAAGATGCCCTACTAAGAGACTGCCCTCTTGACAAAAAACAAGAATCGAAAAACAACAAGCCACAGCAAAATGAGGACGGTTTTGTGAATCCAAATCACAAAAGTAGAGGAAACAAGAGACAAGGCAAGGCCCCAACAGGAAGCAACCCGGAAGCCAGGATTAGAACATAAGGAAGGGCCAGGCCCAACCAAGGAGAAGAAGGAGGGAAGGAAAACACGAAATATAAGGAAGCTAGTGAACACACAACTCAGGAGAACACAAAAACTCCAAGAAACAAAGGAGAACAGAGAAGTAGCGCAAGTCCCAGGGAAGGAGAAAAAGAAGATACCAACACCCCAATGCAGGAAGCACATGGATATTTGGAGATGACTCCAAGTGAGGTAGGAACAAAGGACCCAGATCTCAGATACATTGTGGAAAGGGAAGGAATAGATCTATTGAGTATACTGGAGCAATGGAAAAGGCAGGGAGTAGACAATGTGCCAGGGGAGCAACTTGATCGCATTCAATATCTCTTCCTTCTAAGGGAGGAAGAGAAATCCAGAGGGATCAAGGACATGCATGGTGAGATAGGACACTTGGGAATCAAAATAGGCGATGGACAACTGCAACACTCACCCAAGAGGGCAAGGAGAAATAAAGGCAGAAAATCAAATAGTGTATCCCTACAAGAACTAGTAGCCCTGTTGATAAACTCCGGTAAGATTAAAAATCTCTTCCCCAAATCCCCCCCACATGTTTTAATGAATATTATAACGTGTAATATTAGAGTCCTAAACAACCCAAGAAAGCAACGAATCCTTAAAAATAGACTGAGTAAGGAACAACTTGACCTATGTTTCATTTAAGAGACAAAATGCACTTTAGATAGAATGGAAACTATCAGTAAAAAACACTGGAGTAAGTACAAGATGTTGTCTTTCGAAATCCAACATATGGTGGGAGGTATCCTCACCTTGTGGAACCCACAATAGGTGAACCTGCTTACAACAGAAGCCACAAGACACACACTTTCTGTTAAAATGCAAATTATAGGGAACACAGAGGAAATTCTATGCACTAATATGTATGGCCCCAAGGTGATGGAGGAAAAAAGGAGATTGCTCCTCGACCTATAAAATCTAAAGGATCTCACCCGCAACCCCCATTGGATCCTGGCAGGGGATTTCAACATCGTCACTACACTCGCTAAGAAAAAAGGGGGCACCAAGAGACTGGACAGAGATGCGAAAGAATTCTCAACATTCATTGACACAATGAAGCTCGTGGATATCAATACTAGCAATCGTCAGTTCACCTGGAACAATAAAATACTAGGTCACGACCAAGTAGCCACAAGGCTAGATAGATTCTGTGTCGGAATCAATCATGTTTAAGCATAGAGGGGCTTCCTTTATGCTTAAATAATAAGAGTTAAAGGATCTCTAATTGGATAGTTCATAAGGCACAATACTTGATAAGGTTTTGAAAATGGGGTAGCAAGCTAAGTGGGCTTGATTGTGGGGAAAACTCCACAATTAAGCACGCTTGAGCCAGATGTGTCTTAAGATGGTTGACCACCTAGGAAGTCATGGTTACCGGGTGCAAGCCTCGAAAGTGATGATTGATGCTATGTGATTCATTTCCTTGGTTTCAATCCCATTTCTTCACCCCTGTGAGAATCACTTAATGCAATGAGTGCTAAGTGGACTATTCAAATCATGAGAATTGTTGGTCAGTTGCAACTAATACTCATGGATATGGGTCATAGATTAATGACTTACACTACACAGTTAATCCCGAAAATGATATCAATCATGTTGCAGGGACTAAATTTGGATTGCAGTATCGTCCCTTGGGGGGGATCAGATCACTGGCTAGTTCAACTGGAAGCTAATTTTCAAACCACATCGAAGAACAAACCATTTAGATTTCAGAAATTATGGATCGACCATCCCACCTTCAAGGAGAACATCAACCAATGGCGGTGGGAGGAACTATTGGATCAAGGGACAAGGATTTTCAAACTTTACAAAAATATCAAGTACATCAAACAAAAAATCAAGGAGTAGAACAGGGAAGTCTTTGGAAATATAAACCAAGATAAAAAGAGAATCGAGGATAGAATGTGGAATCTATAGGAACATTGCATTGAAGAGGGATACACAGAGGATAAAAAAAAAGAATAGATCCAAATGACCCAGGAATGGGAAGCAAGATGCCAGCAGGAAGAAATCATGTGGCATCAAAATTCCAGAATAAGGTGGCTAAAGGAAGGGGAAAGGAACAAAAAGTTTTTTCATAGAACAACTATTGCAAGAAGATCCCATAAAAAAATCTTGAAGATTAGGGATCAGGACGGGATCGAAAGAGAATACCACCAGGAAATTGAGAATACACTGGTCAACCACTTCCAGGGGATAGCCCAGGAACCCAACCAAGACAGATCTGAGGCCATACAAAGAATAATTCAGCACATCCCTAAGTTGTTCACAGAGGAGAAAAATGTTGGCCTAAGTGGCACAAACCCCACCCCTCCTTAATAGGGTTGCACGACCTCCTGGTCTAGGATCGTTCAAGTCGTTGAACCAAATGATTCGTCGGGATCCTGATGAAACCGTTTTCAACTTGACATGGGCCCCTTTTCACTTCCTCGACACCCACGATGTGGCACCTGTGAACCCTATCCTTAGTGCTTTTCAACTTTGATGCCAATGTTGCTAGCTCTCTGTACTAGGATTCCCTCTTCGATGTGACCACGGACTATAGTCATGGGCCAACTCCCTTCGTGACCCCACACTTTGAGACTTTCGTGAGCTTCTTTCTCCTTTCCCCAATTTCCGAATCGGCGAACTCTTCGGGACCAGATCTATGGTCCATGTTCCTCTCGCTATCAATGGCTGTAATCGAATCGCGAGTTCGGACTTCGTGAATATTGTCTCCTCTTGACTCTGCTTCTTTCGATTGTGAATCAGCGATGCGTTGATCCCTTTCCACATGCCCTTCCATATCCAATGGTCTGGATTTGAAATCACTCTTCACAACTTCGCTAAGATCCTTTGCTTTCTCCCGACAAACCTTTCTAAGTTCCTGCTCCCAAACCTCTCGATACTCTGCCACCTGTCCTTTGTTCAACGATGGGTGATTTCTTCATCTTCAGTACTTCCGAAAGTCCTTGACTCCTTTTCACACTTAGCGCAAATCCCCTTTCGAGACTTAGGTTGTTCTCGAAGGATTTATGCACTCCTTGCAAAAATCTGCGCAACTCTCCTGCAACTTTACTAGGCTTGAAAACCTCCAAGGTTCCAAGTTCCTCTGCGATCTTCTTGTGCCCTCTTGGTAGTTTCTCTCCTTCCTCCTGATCTTATAAGGTGAACTCACAACACCTTAGGTGCACTCCTTTCACTTGGCTTAGTTTTTCGACGACTTCTCCCTCAGCCTTATGGAAAGGTTTAAGGCATCTCCTTTCCTTTGTCATTGCACTTCTTGCAAAGCCTTCCTTCACCAAAATGTTCAACAATTCTGGGATTCTCCAACACCTTCAACTATGTTGTCACTGGGTATGCTCATCCAAGCTCAATGCCCTCCTGGCAGAGTATTCCAGAGTGTTCAGTAACTCTGGACTGTGTTTCTTCTCACACAGTCTTTCTTTTCAAGGAACTTAACCGCCTTGAAATTTCTCCCTAAGTCAGTGAATAAATCTGGTGTACCCTCCTGGCAGCTTCTCTTCTGACTCCACTGAGTTCAGACACGCACTCCTTGCGTAGGCTTACAGAGTCTCCTCTCTCCGTCACGCACTCATTGCACTTAGACTTGAGAACCAAACTTAACTCAACACACTCGCGGGTAGAAAACTATATCTCTATCCCTGCAGACAATTTCTAACATTCATCTACAATTCACAAACCTATAAAAGACATTCATAACACAACATCCATTGAAAAACAATGTAAAACATGAAAAACTATCATTTTCAATTAATGGTGGAATGCCAAATTACAATGGTGGAGTCTGAGTTGCAACTGAGTCTCGACTCTCATCAACCTCCTCCTATCCAACCTGCCTAACTCAACCTATCTAACCCAACCTCTACTTTTCTTACAATAAAAAGATTTATACAAGAGGGGCTCATTGAGCTTCCCTTGTAAGCTGACTAATGGTGTCAAATCACCATCCCTAATGCCTATCGAAAGGATAAATTACAATGATGTAAATTCTACTCCAAATCGGACACAGATCCACTTTGTCATCAGCGTATTAATGGTGACCTTATCTCCATCTTTCTTATCTCCTCGATCACCTTGTCCAACTACTCTATCAGCTGGTTCTTCTATTGCAGTCTGGCTCGCTACACTCGCTCCTTATCGATGGGCGAATCACACTGATTTCCCAAGGCATATTCTTCCTTTGTGGCCTTAGCTTTCCACTCTGCTGCAATCTTCACTCCTACAGGCTCCTCGTCACTGAAATGTTGCTCAGCTACCACCTCTCCTGACAGATTCTCTCCTGCTAGCCCTTTGATTGTTCCCATTCTAGCTTCCTCCAGCTGCTCCTCATGGTGATGTGGTCCTTCATTGGCTTCCAACTTAGCCTGTTGGATGTGCATGATTTTAACTACCACTCTCCCCTCAATATCTTCTAATTATTCACACAGACCAACAAAGTCTATGTTGTCTGCTCCCTCTTCTACTGTAGTCATCTCTTGTTCAGCTTCCTAGCTGAAAACATCTAGAAATTATGTTGAATTATATTCTCCTTCTATCGGGACAGACATCAGTATATGTTCCTTCTCCTCCTTGACTGTCTCTTCTTGTTGTCTCCTTGTCTTTGCTTACAGAATATACTCTCTATGTCATGCACTCCTTGCACTTCACCTAGAGAACCAAACATAACTCAACACACGTATGGGTAGAAAACTATATCTCTATCCCTGCAGACGATTTCTAACATTCATCTACAATTTAGAAACCTATAAAAGACATTCATAACACAACATCCATTGAAAAACAATGTAAAACACGAAAATATGTCATTTTCTATTAATGGTGGAATGTTGAATTATAATGGTGGAGTCCGAGTTGCAACTGAGTCTCAGCTTTCATCAACCTCCTCCTATCCAACCTACCTAACTCAACCTATCTAACCCAACCTCTACTTTTCTTACAATACAAATATTTATACAAGAGGGGATCAATGAGCTTCCCTCGCAAGCTGACTAATGGTGTCAAATCACCATCCCTAATGCCTATCGAAAGGCCAAATTACAATGATGTAAATTCTTCTCCAAATCGGATGCAGATCCACTATTTCGTCAGCCTATTAATGGCGACATTATCTCCAGCTTGTGCGAAATCACGATTTGGCTCTTCTAGCTTGTCTCCAATTAATGCCTAGATCACGTCTTGGATCCTAGAGGCAAAAATGAGAGGGTGGCGCTTGTCCTTGAATGTGCACCATGTGTGTTAATTAGCTGGCGCGTGATGAGATGGAGTGATGCTCCTACATCATACTCCATAGCGGAAAAAATCATGAGCTCCTTCTCATGAGCCTTCCAACGTGGCTGAAATCCACCTAGATCCCAAACTTTCTCCTGGAGTTGTCTCTCTACTCCTCTTCTTCGCCATTATTGCTCCTGCATCATCCTCACTGCTTGTGCAGGTTTTCAGTCATCCATCTTCCTCTTGCTGACCAATTCCTCTACCAACTCTGACATCAGCTTTCTTATCTCCTCGATCACCTTGTCCAACTACTCTATTAGCTGGTTCTTCTATTGCAGTCTGGCTCGCTACACTTGCTCCTTGTTGATGGGAAAATCACATTGATTTCCCAAGACATCTTCTTCCTTTGTGGCCTTAGATTTCCACTCTGTTGCAGTATTCACTCCTGCAAGATCGTCGTCATTGAACTGTTGCTCAGCTACCACCTCTCCTGACAGATTTGCTCCTACTAGCCCTTCAGATGTTCCCATTCCATCTTCCTCCAGCTGCTCCTCATGGTGGTGTGGTCCTTCATTGGCTTCCAACTTAGCCTGTTGGATGTGCATGATTTTCACTACCACTCTCCCCTCAAGAGCTTCTAATTATTCACACAGACTAGCAAAGTCTATGTTGTCTATTGCCTCTTCTATTGCAGTCATCTCCTGTTTAGATTCCTGGCTAAAAACGTCTAGAAATTATGTTGAATGCTCTTCTCCTTCTATCGGGACAGACATCAGTATATGTTCCTTCTCTTCCTTGATTGTCTCTTCTTATTGTCTCCCTGTCTCTGTTTACAGACTCTCCTCTCTCTGTCGCACACTCCTTGCACTTAGCCTAGAGAACCAAACTTAACTCAACACACTCGCAGGTAGAGAACTGTATCTCTATCCTTGCAGACAATTTCTAACATTCATCTACAATTCACAAACCTGTAAAAGACATTGATAACACAACATCCATTGAAAAACAATGTAAAACACGAAAAATTGTCATTTTCTATTAATGGTGGAATGTTGAATTACAATGGTGGATTCTGAGATGCAACTGAGTCTCGGCTCTCATCAACCTCCTCCTATCCAACCTGCCTAAATCAACCTATCTAACCCAACCTCTATTTTGCTTACAATACAAAGATTTATACAAGAGAGGCTCAATGAGATTCCCTCTCAAGCTGACTAATGGTGTCAAATCACCATCCCTAATGCCTATCGAAAGGCCAAATTACAATGATGTAAATTCTGCTCCAAATTGGACACAGAACCATTTTTCCATCAGCCTATTAATGGCGACCTTATCTCCAGCTTGTGAGAAATCACGATTTGGCTCTTCCATCTTGTCTCCAATTAATGCTTGGATCACGTCTTGGATCCTCAAGGAAAAATGAGAGGGTGGTGCCTCTCCTTGAATGTGCACCATGCGTGCTAATTAGCTGGCACGTGCTAATATGAAGTGATGCTCCTACATCATACTCCATAGTGGAAAAAATCATGATCTCCTTCTCATGAGCCTTCCAACATGGTTGATATCCACCTGGATCTCAAACTTTCTCCTAGAGTTGTCTCTTGACTCCTCTTCTTCGCCACTGTTGCTCCTGCATCATCCCCGATACTTGTGCAGGTTTTTGGTCGTCCAACTTCCTCTTGCTGGCCAATTCCTCTGTCGACTCTGACATCAACTTTCTTATCTCCTCGATCACCTTTTCCAGCTACTTTATTAGCTAGTTCTTTTGTTGCAGTCTGGCTCATTGCACTCACTCCTTGTTGATGGGCAAATCACACTGATTTCCCAAGACATCTTCTTCCTTTGCAGCCTTAGCTTGCCACTCTGTTGCAGTCTTCACTCCTCTAAGCTCCTCGTCACTGAACTGTTGCTCAGCTACCACCTCTCCTGATAGATTCGCTCCTGCTATCCATTCGACTGTTCCCATTCCAGCTTCCTCCAGCTGCTCCTCATGGTGGTGTGGTCCTTCATCGGCTTCCAACTTAGCCTATTAGATGTGCATTCTTTTCACTACCACTCTCCCCTCAAGAGATTCTAATTCTTCACACAGAATAGCATAGTCTATGCTGTCTGCTCCCTCTTCTATAGAAGTCATCACCTATTTAGCTTCCTGGCTGAAAACATCGAGAAATTACGTTGAATTCTCTTCTCCTTATATCGAGACAGACATCAGTATTTGTTCCTTCTCCTCCTTGACTTTATTTTCTTGTTGTCTCTCTGTCGCATCTGCAACATATGTGCTAACATCTCCTTGGCCACTTGGTAGGAATATTTCAACTCCTCCAATTATCAGAACATCTCTCTAAACCTCCTCCTTTGTTGTGATGAAATTTTCTAACTTGTCATCATCTTCATTCACGCGGCTCATAGTTCTGTGTGAATCTCCATCTAAGTGAGGTTTTCCTTCTACCTCCTCATCTGCCAATGAAATCTCAGTTGAGCTCATCTCTTCTCCCTTTCCCACCTAGTAATCTAGGATGTCTCCTCTACCCACCTAGAATTTTACGAGATCTATTGATCCCTTCTCATTTCCCACATGGAAATCTGCAAGACCCTTGCCAGATCTCTTTCCCTTATGACTAAAGTTTTCAGCATGTCTCAACCACCTCTTTAACACCTGTTGCTTCCTTCTGGCCAACAAATTCTAAACAGGCCATCTGGCTGTCCTCTTCAAAGGCCATTCGTACCTCCAATGTACCTTTGATTCCTACTGCATCGTAAATGCAAACCTCTCCATCTGTGCTCGGATTTCACTGAGCTCCTTATCCATCTCTGCCTTTCTCTTCTGCAATTGGACTTATCCTCACTCATGCTTACAACCGTTAATGGCCATATTCACCTTCTACCTGGCCTCCTGGTAAGTCTGTTGCTCACTTTTCAACTAAGAGCATCCTCAGCTTCTCCTCCGCCTGAAATCTATAGATGAAACTGTGCTCTAATACCACTTGGTATCATATTATCTTTGTACCTCCTTCTCTCCACCTGAGAGAAATTTAGCTTTGATACCACTTGGTATCAGACTATCTCCTTTGTATCCCCCTTCACCTAGTGTCTTCAGGGGAAATCAGGCTCTAATACCACTTGGCGCAAACCGCACCCCTCCTTAACGGGGATCCACGAACTCTTAGTCTAGGATTGTTCAAGTCATCGAACTAAATGGTTAGTCGAGCTCCTAATGGAACCATTTTCAACTTGACACAATCCCTTTTTCACTTCCTCGTCACCTGCGATGTGGCACTTGCAAACCCTCTCCTTAGCGCTTTTCAACTTCGACGCCAACGTTGCTAGCTCTCTATGCTAGGATTCCCTCTTCGATGTGACCACGGATTGTAGATGTGGGCCAAATCCCTTCATGACCCCGCACTTCAGGACTTTCGCGTGTTTCTTTCTCCTTTCCCCAATTTTCAAATCGTCGAACTCTTCGAGTCCAGATCCATGGTCCATGTTCCTCCCGTGATCAATGGTTGTGATCGAATCACGAGTTCAGACTTAGTGAATCTTGTCTCCTCTTGACTCTGCTTCTTCATATTGTGAATCGGCAATGTGTTGATCCCTTTCCACATGCCCTTCCATATCCAACTGTCTGGATTTGAAATCGCTCTTCATGACTTCGTGAATATCCTTTGCTTGCTCCCAACAAACCTTCTAAAGTTCCTTCTCTCAAACCTCTCAATCTTTTGTCACCTGTCCTTTCTTCTACAATGGGTGATTTCTTTGTATTCGGGACTTCTACAAGTCCTCGAATCCTTTGCACATTTAGGGAAAATCCCCTTTCGAGACTTAGGTTGTTCTCGAAGACTTTCTGCACTCCTTGCAGAAATCTGCACAACTCTTTTGTGACTTTACTCCGCTTGAAAACCTCCAAGGTTCCAAGTTCCTCTGCGAGCTTCTCGTGCCCTCCTGGAATTTTCTTGCCCTTCCTCCTGAGCTTATAAGGTGAACTCACAACACCTTAGGCACACTCCTTGCACTTGGCTCAGTTTTTTGACGACCTCTCCCTCGGTCTTATGGAAAGGTTTAAGGCGTCTCCTTTCCTTTGTTGTTTCACTTCTTGCAAAGCCTTCCTTCACCAAAATGTTCAGCAATTCTGGGATTCTCCAACACCTTCAATCGTATTTTCCTTTGGTATGCTCATGCAATCTCGATGCCCTCCTGACAGAGTATTCTAGAGTGTTCAGTAACTCTGGACTATGCTTCTCCCCACACAATATTTGTTTTCAAGGAACTTAACCGCCTTGAAATTTCTACCTGAGTCATTGAATAAATCTAGTGTGCCCTCCTGGCAGCTTCTCTTCTGAATCCACTGAGTTCAGACATGCACTCCTTGCATCAACTTATAGAGTCTCCTCTCTCTGTCACACACTCCTTGCACTTAGCCTAGATAACCAGACTTAACTCAACACACTCGCGGGTAGAAAACTATATCTCTATCCCTGCAGACGATTTCTAACATTCATCTACAATTCACAAACCTATAAAAGACATTCATAACACAACATCCATTGAACAACAATGTAAAACAGGAAAAACTGTCATTTTCTCTTAATGGTGGAATGCCATATTACAATGCTGGAGTCCAAGATGCAATTGAGTCTCGGCTATCATCAACCTCCTCATATCCAACCTGCCAAACTCAACCTATCTAACCCAACCTCTACTTTGCTTACAATACAAATATTTATACAAGAGGGACTCAATGAGCTTCTCTCGCAAGCTGACTAATGGTGTCAAATCACCATCCCTAATGCCTATCGAAAGGCCAAATTACAATGATGGAAATTCTGCTCCAAATAGGATGTGGATCCAGTTTTACATCATCCTATTAATGGTGACCTTATCTCCAGCTTATGCGAAATCACGATTTGGCTCTTCCATCTTGTCTCCAATTAATGCCTGGATCACGTCTTGGATTCTCGAGGAAAAAATGAGAGGGCAGCACCTCTCCTTCCTTGAATGTGCACCTTGCATGTTAATTAGTTGGCACGTGCTGAGATAGAGCGATGCTCCTGCATCACTAAGAAAACCCATTGCAAAGGAAGAAATTAACCAAGTGGTATAGGAGATTCCCAACGGAAAGGCCCCAGGATCGGATGGCTTCACAGTGGAATTCTTCAAAGCCTACTGGGAAGTGGTTAAGCATGATATTTACGGGGTGGTGGAGGACTCCAAACGATCGACATTCATCCTGAAATCCTTAAATGCCACAATGATCACTCTAATCCTGAAAGAAAATGAAGCTAGGACCCCAGACCGCTACAGGCCTATAGCTTTATGCAATGTAGTTTACAAGCTAATCTCCAAATTCATAGCCAATATATTGAAGCCACTCCTTCCCACATTGATTTCACAGGAACAAACGGGTTTTGTGGAAGGAAGAAAAATATTGGACAATATCATCCAAGCCCATGAGATCATTCACATGATGAAAATCCAAAGGAGAGGGGGGATGATAATCCAAATTGATCTGGCGAAGGCTTACGACAAAATAAGCTAGCACTATGTAACATACGCGACCACCCAGAGGCCAGGCTACACCACTTAAACAGGCTGCAACACACCCAACCACCTGCAAGCTAGGCATGTTGTAGTCCCAAGACTCGGTTCTTTGATCTCTAATTCGAAAACAAAGGACTTCTCAACAATGTTAGAAGCATGCACACCACATGCATAAGACAAGATCCATGTCATAGCATAAAAGAGATAAACAACATGCCATGCAAAACAAATAACCAACAGACAGGCACATTATAATACATATATCAGAGATAATTAAATACACAGCGAAATACATTAAATAGAAAACACAAAGAGCACTTATATTTTTAATTAAACGTTCACCAATTGGCTGCATACCAAGGACATTCCTCCCAACCATAGACATTGTTGTTCATTTACTCTCAACAACAGGTCACCCCCGAGCCAGGTCTATGAATCCACAATGATGGGTCCTAGGCCAAGTCTAAATATACAATAGTTGACTAAGTATCTCTTAGGTTTCCCAACCTCACAGCAATCCTAATTTCCAACTCTCTTTCCCCCTCAGCCTGCACAACCACAAGAAATGAATACCTTTCTCTGCCATGAAGTCCCTGAGGTTGTTCCATTTCTCTCCAAAGATCGAGTGCTACTGGTCGGGAAATCTCCCTACTGTAAATTCCAAGGACTCTTGGTTGTGGACAGTTCCATCCAAACTGCCTTCAAGTTCATGTAGACAGGAATCCATTCCCTTCGGGAATGATCAGTAAATTATTACAACCATTCAATGATGGCTCTCCTCTTCCTGCCATTCATTTCCATGCTCAGCCAAAGAACACCAAACTAGCAGTAGTGAGTGAAGAGGAAGAAGAATGAGGGAACTAGTAAGAAGAGGACAAACCAAGGGAATAACGACCCCAAAATAGCCCCCAAGGGATGTTTAAATAATTACATGAAGACAAGAGCCACATGGCCTTCCTCCCAAGAAGCTCATGTAACCCCCTCTTCTCCATAAAATCAATTTTGAGTAAATAAAATAATAATAACAAGACTTATCCCCTCAAGCCCCCTCTCCGTGGAATCATAGCCCCCTATATCTTTTGTCCTTGTCGGTCTTGCACCCGGCGGTGCATTTTATTAATGTATAGGAAGTGTTACATTTCCTAGGCACTCTGGCCCCTTTTCAACTTTACCATCTCACCATCCTAAGTCATATTTACATAATACATTATAGTTTATAAGGGTTAGAACTGGGATGTTACATCCCCCTCCCCTTATTTTGGAACTGTCCTCAGTGCACAACACCATTCCAATGTTATTAACATTACAATTCCATGCCCTCTGGCCTTAATTCGCATAGGCAATCCAGCCCAATATTATATACATAGGCACTATGGCGTAAAACATGTATGCATAGGCATTCCGACCCAAAACATGTATGATGATATTCATAATTTTTATTTCTGGCAGTAGTTCCAACCAACAAACTCTCATTTTCTCCCATCCCTTCACAACCCAAAGAAATGAACCCCTTTCTCTTCCATGCAGTCCCTTAGGTTGTTCCACTTCTCCCCGACTTTAGTGCGCTCAGCTAAGAAGTTTCAGAGTTGTGGGTTCCAAAACTCCAGTAGTAGCAAGTCCATTGGAATTTCTTCCTTCCATGCCTTTTTCATTTAGTTGCTCCAACATCACCTTCTTTTCTCTCATATTTTGGTACTTTTCTAGATCTTCGACATTCATCATTTTCCTACAATATTTCAAATTAGCGAGCATGTCATCAAAATTTGTGCATAAAATTCTCATTCTTTCTCATATTGTAAGAGTAAATTTTCATAATCCAATACAATACTTATCTCTGCAGTTCATGGATCTGCATCCATATGGTTGTCTCGTTAACTTGGCTCACTGTTTTCCTTGATGTACCCATTGTGTGCATGACCCCAATCAAGAGATATCAAAGTCTCATCTTCCTTGTGGTCACTCACTTTCTAGGCCCAGGCTCAGGCATCTCATTTTCTGCTATGCAGTCCCTCGGGTGATCCATCTTGCCTGACCAAGGTTATCTTGCACAATAAGTTTTCTAGGGACATAAGGTTCTCATCTCACAACAATAGACTTTTCCATGATTTCCAGCTTGCATATCCAACATATCATTTGTATTATACACATACAGTCATAATGAGATATCATTATAACCATTTCAAACATAAATGTCAAATATGTTTTATATAGGAAAATAAATTTTCCAAGCACGATCTTTCTGCTCATAATGGTTGGCTCTGCAGCTGCAGATATCAGTCTTCCTTATGTGCTTACATCCCTACCATATCCAATACCATTCTACCTACAATTTATTCAATTTACATTCGGCCAAAACAATTCGTCAGTAATTATCAAATCATAATTCCCAAAACTGTTTTATATAGGAAAAATAAAACTTCTAGACATGAGCTTCTTCTCATAGCAATTTGACTCTTGCAGCAATAGGCATTGGTCTTCTTTATGGGCTTACAACACTGCCATATCCCAGACCCCTTTCCTCCTAAAATTTCAACATTCCTCAGCCAACCAAATTGTCAATATCTCATGTACAAGATATATATTTTCATGGCAATGATTCAAAAAAAAATCACAAAGTGCTCTCAGAATTGTTTACAAGTATAATTCAATTACTTCTATTAATCCAACTATCAATTGGAATGAACTCATCATTACATACACATGTATTATCAGTCACGCAGACTTTTCATAATGCAACAGTTAATAATATAACAATCAATGTGCCAATACCCATGGTCACATCTACACAATGCATCCATACATTGACTACATAATACCACATAACCATGTCATGTATTCCACCATGATGAGTTGGAAGGTCTGGCCAAAGATTCAACACATCATCCACACACTTCCCACTACTTGCCTAACTATTTGGTTACCTTCCTTTTCCACCCAAACAAAACACCAAGAATATAATCCTTAAGTGCTCTTCAGTGTTGGAAAAGAGGTTGCAATTCAAACATCAGATATATATTAGATACTATCGAGCACTCACATAGCGCTATAGACCTTCCATATCCAACCATATTATGGTATCACACATGACTAGATCTATGGATATTCATTGTTATATAAGGAGTATGTCTCCTGAATTACCTGGTTATGATCCCATAACCAATCATAACATAATATGAAACTGACATTTTATCTAAGTGCATTCTAGCATCAACAACACTTACACACTCTAGGCCTTCTGCCATTACATATCAATTTAAATACTGAAAATTAGCAGAGGGAATCCTTACCTCGGTGCTCTTCAACATGTATGCATCAACAGAAACTAAATGCATACTTGTCTRGTTGTTACCAACCTACTTTTTGTTGTCTGACCAAATGATATTTGTAGAATCTCAMAGAMTCCCCCCTTCATCATTTTGATCACCATTCCTACCATCCTCATGGGTCTTCACCTTGATGGAAATTATAAGCAACAACAACATCCACATATTTAACCTTGCTGAATCATTTACCCTGAATACATAATCCATCCTTAGTCATACTCAAACATTGTTTCATAATAAMAGACTATTCTAAGTTCACCAACATGTTATATGCATATCCAAGCATGTACATATGCAAAATTACACATCTATATGCACCAAGCATTTACTGTCAGCATGCCTACTAATGCATATGCAATTTAACTTCATTGTATGCTTCATGCACTCTAGTGCATTTCTGTTTCAATTCACTTATTGATTTATCTATTTCTATTTTAGTTGGTTGTCCTTGAATTCCTTTAGATCCTTGATGCCTTGCGTGCTCCCATTCTTCTCATCTGCACTATGGTTCCCTAGGTCTTAACACTTTTCCAACCACGTTCCACCTAGCCATTCTTTCCCACTTAGTACCATTCCCCAATGGAAATCCATTTTCATTCAGTGACACTTTTTAAGTGAGAGAGCATTCCAATTCCTCTGCATTGTCATCTTGCTTCCACTGTGAACTCTGATTTAAGATTTTAGACAGTAGATAAGTCATATCTAACAAATCCTTCCCTGGAACGCCTATGCTTGACACATAGAGATTATTCACACACCACCTCTTAAGCTCTTTGTTTCCTTCCACATCAATCTTGCAACTGTCTACACATCTCTACCTTCAAGTCTATGGAGCCTTACTTTTCCTTTCTATGCCCATTAATGACATTATTCACCTGCTAGCTTTCATGTCCGATGTGAGGATTCTTTCTTTTGTAGCACCTCATCCAACTTTTGTAAGCAAAGTCATGCCTCCATGACCCTAACATCTGATCCTATTCTTGAATTGATCTGGTTATACCTCTAATCCTGATCAACCTGCAAGCAACCATCTTGTTAGATATATACATACCATACAAAAATTGTCAATTAAATTTACAGGTACCTTTTCATTTAAGTGATAATATTATTCTTTAATTAATATCATTTTTCCTTGTTATATGAATTAACTCTTTTTTAATCATGACTATGTGTCATCTCTTTTGTCTTCAAGAGTTGATCACAGACATGGATCAACTCATTATATCATACTCATGCTTCTGTTGTGTTCTCAATTCACAAACAGATCATATTTTGATCCTTTATCAATTCCCTGTATTATTCTAGTGTTAACTCTCTGTCGAATTAAATATTTATGAGTCACTTCCTTCAAACCATTTACATATTATCTAGATGCACAAAACCACAGGCTTATTGATTTGAGTGTTGCGTCTTCTTTTCCCTTGGTTTCTTAATGAAGACCCCCTTATCCTAAGGTTGCGCGACCTCCCGGTCAAGGGTCTTCAATCCTGAGCCAAATTGGCTCTCTGAAACCTTGATGGTTTCGTTCTGTATCTAAACAAAAGCCCTTACAGCTTTCTGGTGCAGGTCTGATGGCCCCCGCAACCTTCTCCTTATCCCTTGTGAAAAATATCATAGTTTGCGCTAGCTCCTTTTTCTTTTGGCCCCTCCTTAGATGTGACCTTAGGCAGTGACCTCACGCAAATGAGCGATTGCAGACACGCTCAAAGGTGGTTTGGAGCCAAACTAATTTTTGCCCCACAATTCACCTCAAGCCATGATGTGTACTTTTTCCAAAACCGTGGTCTCGATTGTAGCCCGCCCTCGACTTTGTAAAGCCCAAGAAACTCATGTCCCCACAATGCGAGGTGACCATTGAACTCACGATCTTAACTGTGCTTCAAAATGAACGACCAAGATCTAACTATTGGGAACCAACAGTTCAAATTTACCTCTCCCAGATCGACAGCTGTGGTCATTTCCTAATTCTGGACTTCAAAATTCTCAAATATCAAACTTTACTTCCCTCGAGATACACGGGATTCTGCCACACGTCCTTTTGAATCGAACGGTGGGGAATTAATTTGGACGATTCGAAGATCGATGTTTACTTCGGGTCCTTACCCAGAATAAACATCTTCACGCCACCTATTCTCTTGATCTGACGGTTCAGGTCTACTTCAGATGATCCGACATTCAACGTTTACTTCGGGTCCTTACCTGAAATCCACAACTTCATGCCACCTGTTCTCCTGATCTTATGGTTCATATCTACTTCGGATGATCCGACAGTCAATGTATACTTCGGGTCTCCGACTCTTCGGG